>RJWH01001509.1:189390-363115 GCA_004363575.1 Solenodon paradoxus | reverse complement strand
AAGGAAAAAGAAAAAAAAAAACAAGCTTCCAATATCCTGGAAGAGAGAAAAACAAAACAAAATGATTTATCCAGTGCTTTCAAAGCACAGAGAGCAAAGAAAAGATGTTTAAGAATATATCTTTATATATATATGTATATATATATAATTTTAAAATAATCCCAGACCCAGTTCCATTAACCCCCCTCCCTCTCCCACCACTTACAGTCAAGGGTTCCACATTTCCCATAAAAATACTCAAAATGACCCCGTTACTATCTGTTACTAGCATCTTGCTTCCAGATCATTTCACCACTGGGGAAGCCAGACACAGGCTGCATTTCTGCTCCTTTATTAAGTGCTCAATGAATTTGGGGGAAGGGAGAAAAGAAAAAAAGCCAGGAAGGCCTGTAGAGCCATATCATTACCCACAGTGGCTCTGAAGAGTACAGGCCAAAGAGGGAGGAACTGAGCTGATTCCAGCTTCTTCTCCCATCTCATTCCCAAACTTTATGGGAAGATGTGCAGTTAGTTTATGTGTGTTAGTTTAAAAAGTGCCTTCTTACTTAAAAAGAAAAAAAAAATCATTTAATTAAAGAAAAAAAGAGGTGGGGGAATTTCCCCAAGTGGCTTTAAAGGGAAAATGTTTAAACTCCTCCTCATACCCCTTTTCTCCCCATTAAGGGTATCCTTTCCTCACACTCTGGCAGCTTCTATAGCTGGAGAGGCAGGTGGTACACACTATGAAGAGAGCAGAACCCTTACCTTTAAGGGGCTTCCCTTACCTCAACACCAGCCTGGCCTCCTCCCCTTCCCCCCAAGTGTGGGCAAATGGGATGCTAATCTCCCCAATCCCCAGAAGAGCAACATTGCACAATTCAATTCATTCTCTACGTTAGTAGCGATTAATAAAAAAATAAAAGCAAAATTAATAGCATTCTGGGGGTAAAAGACTACTACTACTTTTATAGGAGAAGTCCAGAGTTGGTTTTGAGATGAGTTGTTTGGCTTTGAGCAGTGGGTTCTGCAGTTAGTGCAGCAAGGCCAGGGTGGGACTCCAACCTGATTAGGTGCCCTCAGCCTCACTGCCTGACATTCAGGAGGGTCAGGAGAGACAAATGTCAGAGTTTCGACTATTGGGAGAGAAATCGCTTCTTTCCTCTATTCTTTCCCTTTGTCATTTCACTCAATCATGCCCATTCAACTTCTAGGACACCCAGCAAACTCAGGCTAGGAACAGCCATTACAGATGTGGGGCTGTGGTTATAGGGACAGATTAAGATTTTCAAAAAAAGAATTTTACCAAAAAATAATGAAATGATTTTGGGTTATTTGGCCTGGAATAGACTTCTGTGTCTCTACTGTGGTCAGGAGACCAATCTTAGTCCCCACTCCCCCAACATACAGAAGGCCAGAACTGGTCTCAGTCTTCCTTAGCTCAGTATTATGTGCATCATTATGCTCCTTCCTCCTGCTTCTCTCTGAGTCAATTCCAGGATGGGTAGATTTAAAGCTTCTCCTTCCAGGCTCTTTCCCCTTATTCTTAGAGCCTAACTTTAATATTAAACATTGCCTCCTAAACTGTCCAGTCCAGAAGCGCCCACAGCTGGTGCACTATTATTCCTCGTTTATGCTGCCATCTCTCTGCGATCCTGGGCTAAGTGCATAAAAATCTTCTGCCTCTAACACTCCTAAGTCACGGCCTACCTGGCAGTCGGGGACCCTACTGCAATGTTTCTATCATTCAGCTGAATGTCATTTGTGTTTAAAAGGAGAAGAAAAAAAGAAAGAAAAAAATTAAAACATCGGGGGAAAATAAAAAAGCTCAACCGTCCACTGAACAAAAGGAGGACACACAACATCATTAAAAATGATAATTGTAGCATAAAAGCAAACTTCAGAAACACACGTCAGAGGGCTTAGACTTCTCCCCAGGACCTCGTTCTGACCTCTATCAGAGGTGAAGATCCACCTTACTGTCACAGAAAACCGAAGAGGGAAGACAGGGCGGCAGAAGAACAGATCGCAGCAGCATGAATAAAGGGGAGGTGGTGGGGCAGGGCGTGTGTTTTCTTGTTGGTTTCTATTTTTTGTCTTCTGTTTTTCTGTTTTGTTTTCCGTGTATGGTAGGCACCAGTACAGGCACTGCATGCGACGGAAGATGGGGGCAACGGAAGTGGAAAGGGGTAAATGATTCAAGGTTGGGGCAGTACAAGTGGAACAGGCGTTATTTCTGTCCACTGATGGACTGCGATATAGACCGGGGAGGGATCATGTCTAAAAGATATTCCCGCTGTCGGTCTGCCAAACTGGGGGTTTTGTGTCCTCCGATGCCAGTGTTCAAGTATGCAATGTTGACACCTAGACCCAGGAGACAAAAAGTCAAGAGCACATATTAAAAGAGGAAACATGACACCTTCTTCTGCACGACCAGGGGCTGCAGAGCAGAGGCAGGGAGGAAACATTAGAAGCCGCCAGAAATCCAGACTCAGCTTTTACTTCAGTAGCCACTACCCCTTAACTCCCAAGCTTAGGGAAAAGATGTCTTTCTGAAAGTTCAATCCTACCAACATTACTGAACATGATCCTGATGGTGCAGGAGAGACAGAGAAAACAGTGGTAACAAGAAAATAACCGAGACAAAGAGATGGAATCCTGAATCTGTTTTGGTTATGAGGCTACTGATGGGGAAGAAGCATACCTGTATCATTCCAACAGGACTAGTTCTGCTGAACTCTATAAAGTTCTGGCCAAAAGATCGATAACCACATGCCCACCAAGAGCATATGACACTACTTTTAGTGGCAGGGACTGTGTCACTTTCACCACCAAAAACCTAGTTTACTGTGCATGGCATGAAATATGAAGTTAGCAAACATCTGCCAAATCACAATAGAGTGAAGGGTATAGGACCTGAAGACAGAGAAGAAAACAAAAGAAGGAACAACTCATTACCATTCCAGATTGCATACTAAGTAGTCAGTTGATCCCTGAGAAAAATTCACAGATCAACTCTTCTTACCTGGCATACCAAGGAGGCCGCCTGGCACAGACAGCTGGGGTGCCTGTGCAAAGTTGGAAAGCATGGAACGGGCAGATGTGGGAATGCCACGCTGGAGGCTGCTTTGGGGCTGTGGAGCCTGCAATGATGAGACAGTTGATCAAAACTTTGCTGTGTGCAAGGTTTTAGGGAGAGGAGAGGATACTGGTACAGGAGAATGACATGACTTCCCAAAGCAAAAAAGGACAAATTAGAAAAAATGACTGACAAAGTCTCAAGAGAAATCCTCACCTGACGAAGTGTATGATGTCTCATTATGGTCTCTTGTTTACTGACACTGGACACAGCGGGAGCCGTAGTTGGGGAGAGGGCTGCCTGCTGCTGTAATCGCTGTTCAATTTCCTGTTGGGAATCACCAGGTCAAGTTGAGCAAGACAGCACTCAATTTCCTAAGAAAACCTACATGTCTTCTTATCTATAATGCTAGCTAGTTAGAGGGACGTGGAAAAGGCAAAAGAGTTTGGGGGGATGGGTCCACTAAGATCTCTGGGTTCAAGTAGGCAGGCAACATGTTTCATTAATGAAGGGAACCTTTGCTTCAGGAAAGCTGGCTCCCAGGAGTTGGCTGGAGAGATCTATGTGGTGGCATTGAGTTGACTAATGTAACTAATAAGGTTGAGGAGTCGCTGAGCTTTATTTTTGGTTTCTATCTATCCATTTTCCAGAAGATGCTTCCTAAAGGGGTCTGATAGGGTGGAAAATGGGACAGAGAAAAAGAATCTGAGCTTCCCAACACATCTTCCCCCACACCAAGGTATTTTTGTGTGTGTGTGTGTGTTTTTTTTTTTTTTTTTTTTAAAGGAAAGGTACAGGCAGGCAGAAAGACTGAGGAGAAGCACTTTATTTCATTTTTCATTTAGCTGTTCACAATGGTTGCTCCCTCTGGACTCGGGAGCATGTGGTTTGTGTCCTTTGGAGGTGATTGACCTCACTGTTGCACCAGGGTATCACACTAAGATATTCTATAAATTCTATAGATAAAAATCTCACATTACTAATTTTCACTGAACTATTACTTTATAAACCAACCTTTTATTTTTTGTCAAATATGAACTGCAGATAATTGCTTCTCGCAAATAAATTTCTAGTATAAATCCCTCCCAACAAAATTTGAGTGGGAAATAAAATTTGAGACCACAAAGGGATTTCTTTAGTGCTACTGGGGAGAGCCAAGAATTTCAAGTCTTCTATTCCTTCCCCTTAACCTCAGCTGTTATATTGTCACTATTTTCTTATCCGATCAGAAATAGTAAAATGGAAATGGAAAAGATAAAATGATACGAAGGGGAAAAAAAGGAAACTCAGGCCTTCAGGTTTTAGGAATCTAGATCCAGAAACTGAGATCACCAGGACTGAGAGATCACAGACAATTCCTCTAAACTAGAAGGAACCACCTTTTGAAAAAAACCAACCAAGCCTGGGTAGACAGCTGGTGAGAAGTCAGAATCTTTTTTTGGGGGGAAGGGAGAGGAGGAAAAAAGCATTTTCAGCGCCCTCTGGTGGAGCAGCAGTTAAGCTGGCCACCTCTGAAGAAACACAGCTCACACACATTCCAAGGAGGTAGGTTCGTTTCCTGGGTCTGAGGAGAACAACCAATGTGAATGTGAACAACTAAATGAAAATAAAAGTAAATGTTGCTTCTTCCTCTCTTCCTGCCTGCTTGCCTACTTGCCTTCACTACTTTCCTCAAAAATAAATAATTTTTTTTTTTTTGGTCCCCCTTTCCCACCCCATTGTGGGTCATGAACCCAGGCCCTTAGGCTTTACATGGTCCACACCCCAGTTGTCTCAGCCACAGGGCACACTGAGAAGTCAGAATTCTTACCTGTTCCTGTTGTAGGGCTTTAACAAAAGCATTTTTCAGCCTGTTGGTGTGTTCTGCCTTTAGAGCCTTCTTCTGGTTGGAGGTCATGCACTGCTCACATAGAATCTTACCATTCTTCTCTTGCTTCCAGTGAGGGGTGAAATCTGTGTGGCACTGGGCACAAACAAAGGGTTCGACCCGCAGAAGTGAGGCACAGCTTTTGCCTGGATGCCAACAAAAAGAAAAATCAGTGACTTCACATTTCCTATCTCCTGTTTCTCTTCATCAAATGAATCTTTTCTTAGGAGTTTATTCAGCTGAATTAAAAGATTCTACAACAGGAATATTCTATAGTTTCTAAAAGACTTTTATTTCGCTTGACTAACAACATTTTAGGAAACTGAGATAGTGTCACCCATTTACAAATGAGAAATCCCAATCTAAAAACAAAGTTCTTAAATAACAAAGCTGGAGAAAGAAAATCAGTTTCCTGATTTTTTATATTATACTGAGAAGATAATGTGTCAATTCAGAACGAAATAATTCACCTCAGTCAAAATTTTTACTTAACATCTCTTTACCCCAGACTACATTTATTCCTCTCATATTTATAATTTTTAGTTACCAGAGTTTTATTATTTACTTTGCTTTCTGTTAATAGCCAATACTGAGTCCTTTCAGCACCTTTCTCTGTTATCTGTTACATGTTCCTCTACGTCCATGTATTTGGAAATTCAGGCTTAATAACTTGTTAGCACAGACTGTATGGTGTCAATATTTTATAGTTTGGTGGTGCTGGATTACAGACTTTATGTGGTCATACTTAGTATGTCTATTTTCTCAATGAGGAACACTTAAAAAGTTAGGATTAAATATAATAATGCAGCACCTGAATGCTATACTAACACTGACATTAAAAATAAATGTTCTAGATGAAACGAAACCAACTCTGGAATATTTGCAATGGAACTGAGGTTACCAAAAGGAAATGGGGCAGGTGGGGGCAAATGGTGGTAGAGCTCACTGGACAATGAAGAAAACTTGGTGATTTGGTAGAAGGCAGGGTATGTTGAAATATATCTAAGGAATGGGGAACTTACACATAGGAAATTATTTTAATGTGTAGAATAATTACTACAATTAAAAAATACATATATAAAAAAATGTTCTATGTTTATTAGCTTTATCATCTTTGAGAAGTCTACTGGCTTTCAGAAAGTACAATAAGGTAAGGCTTGAAGCTTAAAAAAAGTTACAGTCATGAAATTATGCCTAGTCATCATGCTAAGTACACACCACTTAAAACATACACTGCAAAAAAAACAAAACAAAACATACAAAAACACACACTAACAATATCAAGCTTAAGATATACAGACACACGGGTGCACCCTGGTGGAGCAAAGGTTAGGTAAACCGCCTCCAAAGGATGGAGGTCACATACCCCTGAGGTTTGAGTACCAGGTCTAGAAGGAGTCTGAGGGGAACAGCCAGTGTGAGCAACTTAAAATGAAAAATAAAGTGCTTCTTCCTCCTCTCTTCCTGCCTGCTTGCCTACTACTACTACTTTCATCCCTGCCCGCACCTTATCTTTTAAAGAAATAAAAAAGTTAAAATATTTAGAGAAACACAAAGAAAGCTTTTCTCATAGTACCCTGTGATATTTTCTCCATGCCAATCAGGCTTGGCACCCTCTTGCTTAAAAAAAGAGACTGACCAGAAGAAACAGCCTTACCTTGGCTGTCGATGACACTCTGTACAACTTCTTCCAAGCCTACCATGTAGATGAACTCACTATTGGCTGCACTAGGCAGAAAGTGAAGCAAGGGAGCAGGAGGTTTAGGGGGTGGAATCTCCAAGAGTGTCTTTTCCAGCTGTTTACGAAGAGCCAATTTAGCTGCAGCCTGTGAATTGGCAGCATCAGTCATGGCGCTAGGGCTAGGAAGTGGTGAGGACACTCTGTTCACGGTTCCGGGCTGGATATGGGAAGCAAGGTTCATATAGATGGCAGAGGATGTTGTGCGCTGACAGGGGACAGAAGAACTTGATTGCTGAAATAGACGGAGAATAGGGGTCAATGAGGGTATGTAAGAGAAAGGATCAATTCTGGCTTCTGTGGCAGAGAATACTATCTGATTAGTAGGGACTACACTTAGCTTCCCCCCAAATCAGAAAAAGAGGTTCAAAGTCTTCACTGAAAAAGAACTCTGGCACAAAAGGAGAGTTACAGTGATAGTAGCTGTGAGCTAAAACTGCTATGAGGAAGATAGGAAAGATATTTTCTACATACAACCTTATGTCTCTTACTCCCTAGATCCTGTTCTTTCTTCTCAGCAGACTTTAGTTAATTACTGCTCTGCTATATTCTTTATTAATTATTGTGAAATTACTCAATGCTTCCATTTCTGCAACTGCTGCCAATCCGAGTTCCACCCAAATTACTAATCAGCCCTTTTTGTCCTGGAGTTTCTCCATATCCAGAAACTTAAATCTATGTTCTTTCAACAGGGAAGGCAAATAAAAGATATGTTTCCACATTAGGGCTCTCTCTTACTGGTTGGTAATTGATGGCGGGGTTCATATTAGGCGTTGTGGTGCGTACAAGGCCAGGCTTAGGTGGGCCCCGCTGACCCTGTAGCTGGGCTGGGTTTGGTGCAATAACACGTTGAGACATCAACATGTGAGGGAGGGTGGTATTGGTTGCCGAACGGATGACACTGTGACCCTGAAGGGAAAAAGAGGAAAATAACTAGTCAGAGGTGGTAAAATGCCCCACAAAATGCTAAAGAGAAAGTCCTGTCTATCATACATAGCTGAATGGAAAACAAAGAAACAGTCAGGCTTGGTAATTTTGTCTAATGATGTATGGGGTAAGTGTCCATTGCTGTAAATCCAAATTAGTTGGTAGGAATTCCTCATTGCTGCTATTGGGTTTTATTTTTATTTTTTTGGTATAGCTAGCTAACTGTGTAAGGAACAGGACTAAGCTGGAAAGCTCCTTAAGAATGGAGATGAGGGCTACTCATCCCTCTACTGCAGATCAAGACATGCCATAAAGGATCAATAGGACTATCGGTAGTAACACCACCTCCATCATAGCCAGGTTCTTCCAGAACCTTCACAAAAGTTCTAAAACAGAGAGGATAAACAGGGCCCTTTGAGTCTAAGATCTCCCTATGAGTCACATACCTGTAATGTTCTCAAATTCTGAGGTTCAACCCCTTGAGCTCCAGGTCGGGAAGGAAGCTTTGACAGGCCCTGCTGTCCCACATGGGCAGGAGATGGCTGAACAATAGATGCTGCATTCTGTACAACTGGAGTCTAGGAGAGAGAATAGAAAATAAGACCGTGGAAAAGTATAATAATAAGAGGTAGAAATCATACACACCTCTAGACTTTTAAAATTCCTTCCGTGTGAAGCTCTTGCTACCCAGGAGGAAAAATTAGAAAAATAGAATCAAAGTTTTCTGGATTAAAGCTTAAGAGCTAAAAAATAATCTTTACTCCTAGAGACTAAAAACCATGGAGCCAGAGAATAAGCCCTCTGTTCTCCCCCACCTTCTTGCAGTTTCCCACTGCCCAAAAGTCCCTCCCGCACCTTATTTCTGGGGCAAGTCACCTTTTGGACCACATTCTCCTTCTGTAATTGACTCTGTCTCAGTTTCTTTAAAAGTACCAGTCGGGCTTCTTCCAACCGCAGTTCATCTCTCAGCTGCTTGATGAGCTGCTGCCGTTCCTCAATGCCTTTCCCCTAAGGGAGGGTGGAGACTGTCAGTTCTGGTAGAAGGTGCCCAGAGTCCCATTTGTCTGAAACTTCATCCCCCACCAGCAGCAGATGTGGTGATGGGATTGCTATCTGTGTATCCCTGGGGTCTGGAAAAGTACCTGGTATTCAGTAGGTATTCAAAAATTGTTTATAGAGAATGAAAGGAGAAACCACATATAAATGCTAATCAACTACATTCCTGGCAAAAAAGAATGGTCAAAGAGAAGCACTGCTTTCCTTTAAAATGTTCTTAAATCCTGCCCTGGCCCCCACTGCCCTGCCCTTCTTCCTACAGCCTTAGGTCTTGAAACTTGGGCTTTACAAGGCACTTACCTTAACCACTAAGCCACAGGAGGTTGTTTCTAAATCTTTTTGTTGTTGCTAGTTTATTTTTTTAAACTGTAGTAACTCTGATTCAACACATTAAAAGAAACTCGTGTAGGTTCCCCATAAATGCAGTTTCCCCATTCCTCAGACATATGTCACCAGACCCTGTCCTCCATCAAATCACCAAGTGCTCTTCACCATTGTCCAGTGGGCTCCGCCACCAGCTGTCTTATCTGCAATCACTCCCACCCTATCCCATTCCCTATTGATAACCTCAGCTTTATCGCAAGAGGACAAGGGTTGGTTTTGTTTTCTGTTCCTTTGTTTTCTCTATTCACATTCCATCTATGAGTGAGGTCATCTGGTATCTATCTTTCTTCTTTTGACTAGTTTCGCTTAGCACAATCCCCTCTAGTTCCATCCATGTTATTTCAAATGACAGGGTTTCATCTAAGGGCTGTGTAGGATTCCATTGTATATATGTACCACATCTTCTTTATCCATTCATCTGATGTTTGCCTCTAAATCTTTTAAAGCCATTTTGCCTCTAGATATTCATAAAAAGTTAAGACTCCCTCCATATTCTGAGATTTAAGAGAGAATATAATCTCTTCAATAAATGGTGCTGGGATAAATGAACAGCCACATGCAAAAGAATGAAGCTAGACCACTCTCTATAACACCATTCACAAAATTAACTCAAAATGGACTAGAGACTTGGACATAAGACTGGAAACCATAAAAATTTTGGAAGACAACATAGGAAAGACATTCCATGACATCAGCCTTCAAGAGACCTTTGGGGCTCAACTCCAGGATCAAGGGAAACAAAAAAGAAAAATAAATAACTGGGACTACATCAAACTAAAAAGCTTCTTCACAGCAAAAGAAAACATCACCAAAACAAAAAGACAACCTACTAAGTGAGAGAAGATATTTGCGTCCCACATTTCTGACGAGTTTAATAGCCAAAATATTACTGGATAGAACTTAAAAAACTCCTATATATCATTCTCTTTTATGTAGAGGCTGCAATCCAATCAAAAAATGGGGAGAGGAACTGGAGAGAGATTTTTCCAAAGATGACATACAGATGGTCAAAAGGCCCATGAAAAGATGTTCCTACTTCCTGGCTATCTTGCAAAAGCAAATCAAGGCAACAATGAGATCTTACCTTACACCTGAGAGACTGGCAATTACCCAATATCTGGAAGCAACACATGTTGTCAAGGATTTGGAGAAAAGGGGAACTTTTATACGGGTGGTAGGAATGCAATTTAAATTGGTGCAACCTCTTTTGGAAAACAGTATGGAGATTCCCCAAGAAGTTGAAGATGGAAATTCCATGATTTTGCCATCCCATTTCTGGGTGCTTACCCAAAAGATACAAAAGCACTTATGGAGTATTAAATAGCCCTTAGAAGAGATGAAATCCTGTCATTTGAATCTATGTGAATGGATCTAGAGGGGATTGTGCTAAGTGAAATAAGTCAAAAGAAGAAAGACAGATACCAGATGAGCTCACTCACAGATGGAATGTGAATATGAAAAACAGATGAAACAAAACCTTAACTCTTGGACACTTGCAATAGAGCTGAAGTTACCAACAGGGGATGGAACAGGGGGTGGTGCAAGAGGTGGCAAATCCACTGGACAATGGTGAAAAACACTTGAATTGGTGGAAGGCAGGGTGTATTGACATGTATCTTAGGAATAGGAAAATTGCACATATGGGGAAACTACATATATGAGCTTATTTTAATGCGTAAAATCAAAGCTACTGAGATTTAAAAAAAAAAAGAATACAGAAGGTATTCTTCCATCCAATGATTTATGTGGCCTGAATTGTTTTGTTTTAATTTTCAAAAGATGAATTATTTATTAATGTACATTTTCAAGCTATCTTTTTCACCTGATTCTAATAGTTTTCTTTAAAAGAACATGCCCTTGAGGTTGAAAATCACTTATAAAGAGTTTTATCAATGAAGAGTTATTTAGAAACAAAAGGAAAATTGTAAATAAACAGAACTGGGACTCTAGGGAAATTAAAGAGAATAGGAAAAGCAAGAAATGAAGAGAAGAAATTTTTTCTTTTCTTTTTATTTTTTTACCTTAAACATCTCTAGGTTGGCTGCTTTGAGTCTTTCTTCCATTCGGGAGCTGGACCGGGGACTGGACGCCTCATTGTCAGACAATACAATGATGTCTGGAGAGGGAGTTAGCCTTCCTCGGTCTGGCTCACTAGACAAGAAAAGGAAAAATTGTCAACAGTGAAGGTTCATAAAAAGTTAGACAACGTACCTACAATGAACAAAGAAATTCAAGTTAACTCAGGTCTGTCTTGAGTCACCCAGAAGACGACTAAGACACTCACATCCTAGGTAAGGAATACACCAAGATACAAATAATGACAAAACCTCAAGCAAATATACTTCCTATCTAAATTCCTTGCAGAGGATGCAGGGACAGAGAGACAAAGCTATTTACTTTAGAAATGAGAATAAGAAATGTGCGTTTTCTCCAACCCCCATGCCAGATCTCAAAACTCAGGTCCTTGGTCTTTACATGACCTGCAACCACAGCTGCCTCAGTCACAAATGTGCAAGAGATGAGTTGTTTTGTTTTTTGTTTTTAAAGGAAAGTTACAAGTAAGAATGAAGGTGAGTAGGCAGGCAGACAGAAAGGAGAAAGCATTTTTATTTATTTCACTGTTCAGACTGGTTGCCCCACCATCCTCAAATCCAGGAGTATGTGGCTTGCTCATTCCTAGGTGACAGACCTAACTGCTGCTCCACTAGGGCATGCCAAGATGAACATTATCATCACACTGATTTTAATCAAATTCTAAATGTTTTTCCTATATATCATTCTCTTTTATGTAGAGGCTGCTCAAGAAATAAATGGCTAGCTTGATGCTGATGGGAAAGAAGAGCAAATGCGAAGAGCCGAGTTGTCCACCCCAGGTATAGATGCTATGCTGCTAAGGGGCAGTTAATTATGTTGACAATATAGTCCTAGCTATCTAAAGATTTATAAGAAAGTAGATTATGTGACAACTCCAAGGATAATCTACCCTGTCAAGAGTTAAGGCAAAACAATGTACTGTTGTCAGTATCTGGATGGAACGGAAAGTGCCAAGTATAATGTCTACAGTCATCTGAGGAATAAAAACTCCATAACTAAGTATCTGGAACTTATCTACTTGCCAGAGATCTTAGCATCTTCCCTCAGGGAAACAAACAACTGTCTAGAAATGACTGAAATCTAAATCTCTCACACTAGTTTCTCCAATCCTTTCGATTAGACAATTCTAATTTTGATCTTTCTGGGACTAGCCTTAAAAGCATATTATTTGTTTCTCTAAGGTAATGGAAAGTGGCTTCACTGCTTAAGACTTGAATAACAGGAATCCTGGAGACAGATTCTAATTATCTTAGATCTCAAAATGGCCGTATCTTCTAAACTCTCCTCTGATTTCTAACTCAAGTTGCATTCCCAGATCCTATTTCTCTAAGATCTTCACTGTAGTTAGGAGTATGTAAGTCTAGGTAATGAGTTTTCAGGTCTTACTTAAACATGTAACCCAATTCTTAACAAGCAGATCTTTAGTCCTGTGTGTCTCTTCGGCATATCTCAGAGCTTCTTGTCTCAGTTGCTGCTAGGACATGGGTGCCTTTTGAACAAGGTTCTCTGATGGTTAGGATACACATTAACTTTTCAGCACAGTAAAAGTAAATTATTAAATTCACTCACATTTAGCTAAGGAAACAGAATAAGGGATCGAATGATGAGAACTATTATCTTGGGCTCTATTGTTTGTCTGAATTGCTCTATTAACTGCTAGTCACACACAGCAAGCTGAGAATGTAAGGTTACAGAAAAAGAAACTTTCCTTTTCTAACCTCATTTTTGAGTAATTGCAGGCCTAAATAACGTTTCAGGAGTAATTTTGGGTGACTTTATCATTTCTATATTCCTTCACTGCCCCCCCCCTCCATCTCTAAGATTAACATGAGTGAATAATTTATGAATTATTATATGAGTGACGTCTGGTGGATTTTCTGCTCTTCTGATTCTCCAATGTTTATATCAACAGTCAGAGCTCTTTTTATTCAGATCCTGAGTGGAGATACTGAAATTGAGTGACATTCATCAGGAAGTTGTATTTCAGAACAGCCCTAAATGATATTTTATTTCTAGGCATAATCAGATTCACATTATATAGGAACAGGCAAAGCCCAAAGCAAGCTTCAGTTTTTTTTTTTTTTTTTTAAACTTTTGACTTGAGATTTTGGCTGCATTTATTAAGTTTTCTAGGGACAAACCTATTTTTCTCTGTTCCCAAACATACAAATGATTTATAACATTTGATATTCTTAAGTATGAAACCCCATCTGTTAGAGAAAATTATTAAAAAGACCAACTTGCTGCTGACATCACTTGTGATTCAGACTGGCATATTCCCGAGAAGGTATAAAATTTCCAATCCTTATCCTGGTAATAAAAACAACAGGTGTATGTTGGTGGAGTAATGGTTGGGCACAGTCCACAAGCATCCCAAGGTGGTGGGTTTGCAGCCTGGGGCTGATGGGAACAACCAAGATGAACCACTTAAATAAAGTGTTTCTTCCTCCTCTCTTTTCCTGCCTGCCTCTGTTTACCTTCATCCCTGCCTGCACCTCTCCTTTAAAAACAAACCCCCAAAACATCAATTGTTAAATAGAAACAACACTGTCAGGTCTCTCTAGCATTTCAAAATATAATCATATAATTATGTATACCTTATTTCATAAATAGCATAACTTGCTCAACTGATGGCAAAAAAAAGATATTTAGGCAATTTTAATACTGCTATCATGTCAAGAGCTCTTCTGTCTGCTTTTAAATTTTCTCCTCCTTTTATCCATAAAGAAACCACTGTTCCCCTTACTGAACAATTTTATCAATCTTGTTCTTTCTTCTAAAAAGCTTGAGGTTAAGTGGAAATAGCTGTTAGTGTATCTGGTGAAAGGGAAGAACAAGAAGAAGGGCCAACAGGGCCTATTTTTTCCATGTAGAATGGAGAGCTAAGTAGCTTACATCAAGCTTCTTTTCCCTGAAACCTGGAAAATAGTTCCCTGTTTCCAGAGGATCAAGTTTCAAGAGTTCACCCCTCTAAAATAAAGTTAAACATAATGGTAGGATTTTCAGGGCAATCTGACTTTTTAACAAGATTTATGTTATACAATGTAATTCTAACAGCACTAAATAGACTTTAATAAAATGTGTAATAATATTTCCATGAAAAATGCATTTTCAGTTCCAATTTGGGATGTGAGGAATCTATGTAATACTGCTCCTCTTCTCCCTCCCTAATGAAGTAGGATCAGACACTTGTTACAGAAAGGCAAGTGCAATTTTGAGGCAAGGGAGTTGCTCAGCTACAAGACTTCATATATCTACTTCCTTTTTGTTCCAAAGGATCAAAAAATGAACCCACTTTCATAATATTTTGCTGACATTCCCTAGAGCGGCCAAGGATTTTTCTCTTCTAGGATCACCAGGGAATTTGAAATTTCCTAAGTGTTTTTTTATTTTTTTAAAGAAAGGGTACAGGCAAGAATGAAAGTGAGCAGGCAGAGAGGAGGAAGACACACTATTTTATTTAGTTGTTCATCTTAGCTGTCCTGCCTCAGGTAGTATGTGGACTACACCTGGCAGACTTAACCAGTAAGTCACCAGAATGCCCCTTCCTAAGAGTTTCAATGCTATTACCAAGAACAATGTTCCTTTTGTTGGGTGTGACTTAAAATTATTCCGTGACAATACTAGTAAGTAAACATTAAAAGGCAAAGAAAAGGCATACTCTGGTGATTTAGTGGTTAGGTCCCCAACCTCCAGCCCCCACAAGTCACATACATTCTAAGGACATGGGTTTGCATCCCGGGGCGGGGGGCGGGGGGCGGTGTGGGGAAGATGACAGGACAACCAAGATGAGCAACTAAAGTAAATGCTTCTTCCTCCTTCTTCTTGCCTTTATTCTACCCACACCTTTCCTTTTTTTAAAGAAAATAAATAAATAAAGGTAAAAAAGCCAACACAGGACAGTTATAACCATGCCTTCCTTTCTTCTTCCTTCTCTACCAGTTACTTAACGGTTCTGCTTTGGATTAATACTAGGACAAAATCAGCAAGGTCAGTTGGAGAGCAACTGAATACTGAAGAGTAATTCTCATGTTTGCCAGCTGTTTCTGAATCACTAATAAACTGAATGTTCTTGTTTTTTAACCTCCTGGTCTTGAACTGGGGTCCATAGGCTTTACATGGCCTGTACCATAGCTGCCTTATCCACAGGGGTACACCTAAACAGTTCTTAAGAATATGGCTGTCTGTGACTCATTGTCCAGGTAGACAGTTTAGTCAGTTCTAGTACTGCCTCTAAGTGTGTGAACCACAGTTTCAAGTACTCAAACTTGGCAGACACCAGAATAAAGGTCTGTGAAAATATGTGCCTATGTGTGGTATATGTATGCATGTGAGAGAGAGAACACAATATAAATGTTTGTGTGCAAGTGAATGCATGCACTTGTTGGGGGTTGGGGGACAGTGGACGAATGAAGCAAGAATATAGAGAATTACCATATAAAGATAATTTTCTTATTGACACAAGAAAAGTTAGGTCCAGGCTGCTGCCGCTGCCGCCTTTTTATATGTATGTGTGTGTGTGTGTGTGTGTGTGTGTAAAGGTAAGGTACAGGTAGAAATGGAAAGCAGAGGCAGCAGGGAAGAAGACAAAGGAGGAAGGACTTTATTCTATGTAAGTTGACCATCTTGGTTGTTCCCATCACCCTGGGATACAAACCCAGGTCCTTGGGATGTATGTGGACTGCCTCTAACCTCTATTCCACTAGAGTTTGGCAGGATCATGCTTTTGATGTAATAAAAAATGGTAATCAGCGTGCCCTGTTGGCCTAGCAGTCTAGTACACATCTATCCCACATATCCCATGCACATATATCCCAAGGTCCTGGGTTCAAGACCTGGGCTGGGGGAAACAAACCAATGTGAACAACTAAATAAAAATAAAGTGACTCTTTCTCCTTTCTCTTCCTGCTATGTGCCTCTGTTCATCCTCATTTCTGCAACACCTTTCCTTTAAAAAAGGAGCGGGGGATGGGACTCCAAATAAACATCCTAAAAATCCTAGGCTGATCTGAAGACTTTTCTCTCCAAAAACGGCCAAAAGGTTAGAGTGAAAGTGTGTATTAACTCATTTCTAATTAAGGTATTAACTCTATAATACCTCCTTTATTCAGAAATTACAACTTTTTCTTACAGGTAAGAACAATGCTTATCTACATGCTTAAATTTTTGCGATACTCAGTTTCATTTATAAATGAGAGAAATCATGATCAAGCCAGATGATACAGACATGTCTTTCTTTAGAAAAGCTTTAGGATGAAAAACACCTTCTTCTCATTGGAATTCATTCAATTTTTCATGGGCTTAGAAGACCCCATCTTGGAGGCAGCTGAACCGAGCCATACCTCCGTCTAGCACTCATATCCACAGGCTCATCATTAATGTTTTCTTTGCCTGGCCTTCCAGCAGTCCTGTTGTCTCCATGAGGCCTGAGATTTCCATTTAGTTTCTCTTCATAGCCCTTGACACCACTGCCATCCTGTTTGGTAGATAACTCATGAGGCACCTCAAGATTTGCCAAATCCTTTCGCTTAAGCAGTGCCAACATTTTCAGACGTTCCATGGCCTCATGCCCCTCCATTTTGAGTCGCTTGGCCAGAACATCATCTCGCTCATCTGCTGGGTCCAAGCTCCGTTTCAGCAGATTCAGGCGAAGAGCATCTTCTGTCATTCTATCCATTCTATAGAAAGAAATATACAAGTGAGATCAGAATCAAGTCCCTTTAACAGTCCATGAGAAAGGGGGTGGTGGTGGTGATAGTGGTAAAGGTATTAAGAAGAATCACAGATCTATATATAGAAGAACAGGGTTGACTGAATTAACCTGCCCTTATCTTCCTTGGACTTCTCTATTACAGGAAATTCCTACAATCAATCTCAGCAGTGAAAATAAAATTCAAATAAGGGCCTTACAGTATAGATGTATGAAACCAAATACCACACTCACTTGAACAGTCAACCAAAAACTCTAAAATCATAAATATTCAGTGACTGCACATGCATGCTCAAAGTCGGATGCTTTGGTTTTAATTCTCAAACCAAATTCTTCTTCTAAGACTCCCAAGTCACCAATGCACATCTTTAATTGGCTTTATTTATTTTTATTTTAAAGGAAAGGTGCAGGCAGAAATGAAGGCAGGCAGGCAGAGAAGAGGAAGTGGCACTCTATTCATTTTATCTTATTTTATTAGTTTATTCTGGCTATTCCACCCATCCTGGGTCACAAACCCAGATCCTTGGGATGTATATGGACTGAGCTCAGTTGGAGGTGGTGGACCCATCCGCTAGGCTACCAGCGCATGCCAAATTGGTCTATCTTACTGATGAAGAAATATGAGAAAGATAAACTATACTAAGGCCATCGAATAGGAAGTTTTAGTTGCCTGGAGACAGAAAGATGGGACAGGTCAACTGTTATTTGTCCTCAATATCCTTAGATATTTGGCTGTACTTTAATGAAAAACTCAGGTGCTTAGGCAAATAAGAGGTAATTTTTCTCCACTCATGCAGAAAAATTATTCAAGACAAGCTAATTATGATTTTCCCTTCTCAGACCTTTTACACTAATAACAAAAATCAAAATGCAGACTTTCTCCAACACTTTTAAGACTGTGGCTGTTTTCCTGGCAGGAAATAGAGATGAGGCACTGAAAAGAGAAAATTCTGAATCACAGAAATCACTATTCAGAAGGTCAAATATTTACTAAGTTACCTACCCACGTTTCAATTTCATCTGTAAAAGTGTAGCACTTAGAAGATGCTCAACAAAATTTAATTTCTATAACTAGGGTTGACTTCCATACCTAAGATATGAGATCAAACCTAATAATTTACAGACTCAAGTAGTAGGAAAGAGAAGACTACCAGTGTTAGTTGGGGCTTTTGCAAAGAAAAATAAGCTTGTATTTGAGACATCTTCCTTCCTGTCATTAAGGACTACTTGATTCTTTTCTGGTTATAATGAAGAAAATGAACACTAGAACTATTTCCAACAAAAAGAAATTAATTTTTTAGTGTACCAAAGAAAATTAAGAACACAGACCACTGATATTTCTTAATTCATATTCTTTTTCTTTATCACCATTTAGTACATCAACCCAATCAATATTAGAACATTTTCACTATACCCACCCTAAAAAAACACAGAACCATTAGCAGCTATTGTTGTACTCCCCATTCTTTCCTTCATTAACTTTGTTTCTAAATTGCCTAATGTATAATATATGATCTTTTGTGACCAGCTTCTTCCATTTAGCACTATATTTTTAAAATTAACTCATGCTGTAGCAATACATTACTACTTTTTATTTTTAAGGCTGAATGATATTCCACTGTAGGGATATATCATTTTGTTTATTCATTTATCAATTGATAGACATTTGGTTTGTCTCCATTTTTTGCTACTAGGAATATTACTGCTATGAACTTGGTCTTAAGGTAGTTCTCTGTTTAACATTTTGAAGAACTGTTTGGTGGTTTTCTAAAGCAGCTGTACTATTTTTACCAATAGCAGTGTATGAGGGTTTCAATTTCTCCATAATCTCTTAATTCTCTTTTAATAGTTTCAGGTATGAGATACACATTATAGTTTAATATTATAGTATATAATATAATATTACAGTATATATCATAAGCAGTGCCCCTGCACCCCCAAGACTTGCTGTTTTCACATGAGTTACATCTGAAGTGGTTTATCTCTGAAAAAAGGGAGTGACCAGAAAGTTAGAAGCTATAGAACATTGAAAGTTAAGCTTTAACTACACAATATCTTGGGTAACATGATCATTACCTCATATTGACAGTATAATTGAGAATACCATGGAGAGTTGCAGGGGATGAGACTAGCCTGTCACTCAACTGATTATACACCTAGATGCAAAAGGTACTTCAGAAAAAGAGCAAGATATACTAATGTTAAATATAGTATAGTGCTCTAATTTATATTCATGAAGACTGAAACTATGACAAAATAACAAAACTCAATATCCTATAGCTGAACGGAGTTTGGGATGCAATCATTACCTTGGTTTCTAGAACTAGAAGTTCAGCAGTTGAAAGCAATTAACATAATTCTCCCTAATTTACACTCGAATGACACAGATACACTGGCAACTTGTGATAAATTAGAACTAGCTATTTGAATGCCTGAGGTAAGTATTGTCTACCAGTAGATGGTTTGACAACTTTGATCAAATTTTCCTGGCCTGGTAAGTGCTGGTGAACATGAGTTCCCATCCTGGGGTGGGGGGTGTGGGGGGTACAGACAGACAACCAAGATGTATAACTAAAATAAAAATCAATGTTTATTTCTCCTCTCCCTCTCTGCCTGTAACTTTACTTAAAAGGCAAAAAAAATTCTCTACAGGTGAACCCTGTGGCTCAGCAGCTAAGATACAGGCCATGTAAAGCCCAAGGACCTTAGGCACCTGGGGAGGGAAGAAGGAAAAAAACAAAAAACTCTTCTCCAAGACACAAAACAGAAATTCTATAAAATAAAAGCTGTATGTTGCTTTTCAATGCCTAACAACCCCCCTGCCCCTACCTACTCCAGCACAGGTCTAACTGACTTCAAATACACTGCTGTATATTCATGTATTTGTACATTCACCCATTCATCTATCCATCCATTTCCCCACAAATATTAAGCATATACTACATGCCAAGTTTAGAGTTAGGTAGAGTTAGGTACTAAAAATAAAGGCAAAAAAGGAAAGGTATAGGCAGAAAAAAGAGGAAACATTTTCCCATGCCTCGGGATGTGAACCCAGATCCCTACAATGTACTTGGATTGTACGCAGACAGCAAATCAAACCTCTATACCACCAAGGCACACCACAGTCACTGTCCTTAAGAATTTCATTCTCCCTGTCATCTGTAATGTCATGAAAGCAACTAGAAGGTTTATGCTAAGTGAATTAAGTCAGAAGGAGAAAGATAAATACGATGATCTCATGTATAGGTGGAATATAAAGAAACAAAGCAAATGAACACACAAAACAAAAACCAACTACAATAAACCACTGACAATAAAACTGAGGTTACCAGTGGGAAAGGGGGTTAGCGGGTGCCAGAGCAAGTGGTGGTGTGGAAGACTTGCTAATCTGGTGGTAGGTGTGATATGTTGTCATATATTTGACGGATGATGAACCTGTACACATGGGCGCTATTTATTTTGTAAATCAAAGTTATGTCAATAAATATTAAAATTCCAGGTGCAATCTGGTGGAGCAGAGACTGGGTCTGTTCCCTCGAGTTAAGTGTAGTTCACATGGATCCTAAGAACCCAACGTGATGTCCTGAGGGTCGGGAGAACCACCAAAATGAACAACTAAAGTACTTCTTCCTCCTCGCTCTCCCCCTGCCTGTACCATTTTATTCCTTAAAAACAACAACAACAACACGAGGTGTGCTCGGGTGGTAAGGCCATTAGACAAAGTCCACAAACATCTCAAGGACTGAGGTTTAAGATCCGGGGCTAGCGGGGTGGTGGTGGGATACAAACAAGATGAACAACTGAAAATTCAATAAAAGTCCTTCTTCCTCCTCTCCTTGCCTGCCTGCCTGCCTGCCTGCCGACTTGCCTTCATTACTGCCTGTACCTTTCCATTAAATAAAGAATAGCTCATTGCCACAAGCATCCTTTCATACTGCCCTTTTTTAACAATATTGCTAAATCTCAACTACATCCCAAGCCCCTGCTGATCACTGTTCTGTTTTCCATTTCTAAAATTTTGTCATTTCAAAAACATATACAATTGGAATAATATAGTATATACCTTTGGGGTTGGTTTTTTTCAATCATCATAATTACCTTAAGTCACCCAAGTTGTTGCACGTATTGATAGTTTATTCTTTTTTATTGCTGAATAGTAGTCCAAGGTATGAATGTACCACAACATAGTCACCCTGAAAGACAACTAGGCCATTTCTGGTTTTTTTACTGTAACGAAGTGTCTGAAAATTCATATACAGATTATTATAGAAACAAACATGTTTTCATTTATCTGGGATAAATGCCCCAGTGTAACCGCTGAGTACTCTGGCAAACGAATGTTTAATTTTATAGGAAATTGCTGGAGCAGTTGTGCCATCATATATTCCAAAGAGCAATGTTAGAGAAATTCAGTTTCTTCATATCCTTTCTAGTATACGGTGTTGTCATTTTTTAATTTATGTCATTCTGATATGTGTGCAATATTTCATTGTGATTTCAATTTGCATTTCCCTTATGGCTAATTATGTTGAACACTTTTTAATCTGTTTATCTACCTTCTATAAATCTTATGTGAAACTTCTGTTTGTGTCTTTTGCCCATCTTCTAACTGAATTTTTTTACTTTTTAAAGGAAAAGCATTGGCAGGAATGAAGGTAAACAGAGGCAAGCAGAAAGAGAAAGAAGGAAGAAGCATCTTGTTATTTATTTAGCTGTTCATCTTGGTTGTTGCCCCCTGGCCCCAGGACCTTGGGATGTATGTGGACTGCGCCCAACTGCTACTCCACCAGAGCGCAACCTTGAATTGTTTTTTTTATTGTTGAGATCTGAAGTGCTTTACATATTTTAGACACTAGTCATCTGTCATACATGTGACATTCTAATTTATTTTTTCTACATTATTCGTGATTAAAAAATGGTCATCATCTTATTTATTTCTGAACAATCACAACAAATGTAATATTCCTCAGTCATTCAGAAACGCTCAATTCCTCAGGCAATCTCCTCAATGCTATTCCTGCTATTACTGAGTTGCTGGGTATGCTATGGGGTTCCCTGCCAAGCTGCTTCTGTGAAAAAGGTTAGTTGTATTCCCCCAGATGCAAATGGAACAACCTTCATTTTTGCCTGTACATTTTCTTTAAAAACAAAACAAAACAAAAAGCACCTCTTGTTAACTGCACTCTGACTAATTGCCAGGCCCTGCTGGGTATGTTCCCACAGACCTCCTTCTCAAGGCTTTTCCTTGCCTGATGGATAGAGTTTGTCATGTCTTTTCCCTGCTCCCTGGTCTAAAACTGCACTCTGCAACATGATACTGTCATCCTGGGAGAATGCTGGTTTTCCTGGTGTCTACTTCTCAAGAGGACTTAACTTCAGAGATCATTTCATCCAAATCTCTGTCTCTGGGCAAAGCCTCATTTGAATATATCTAGTTCTCAAGTTGACCAGTTTTGACTGGTAAACAGAACCCTAACCCAAAAAGGAGATTATGGGGCATGCCCTGGTGGCCTGGCAGGTAAGGCCACCGGTAGTTCACGTATATCCAAGGTTTGAGACTGACCTGGAGCCAAGAGGGATTAACTAAGATGAACAACTAAATAAAAAGTGTTTCTTCTTCCTCTCTCTTCCTGACTGTCTGCTTGTCTTCATTCCTGCCTACACCTTTCCTTTATAAAAAAAAAAAGGGGGGGGGGCATTATGGTGGTCCATGGCTGCACAACTGGGGTGTGGGGGGGTGAGTGCCATGCAAAAAAAAAAACAAAAAACCCAAAATAATAAAAGGAGTGCTTTCAAAACAAGAGATATCAAGCAACAAAGGATAGTAAGATCCGAAGAGCAAGAAACAAACAAGGTAAGCTCTATAACTGTATTCCATGTATTGCATTAAGAGAGTTTCTAGGACATGCTTTGGGGGAGGGGGAAGTAGGGTTGAGTCAGACAGATGGAGATGAGGGTACAGAGAGACAAAGACAACTAGTTTTCAAAAATGCCAACAACACTACAGAAGTAAGAGCTACAGAAAGATGACTGTAATAAAAACAAGATAAGCATTTTGAATCATATAAAAGAAATGGGAATCTTCATACATTGCTGGTATGAATGTAAAATGAGTCACTTTGGACAAGAGTTTATAATTCTTCACAAAGTTAGGAGTTACCATATGACTCAGCAATTCTACTAAGAATTTAAAACAGTCACACAAAAATCTAATGAACGCTCATAACAGCATTAGTCATAATGGCTAAAAAACTGCAATTCCAATGTTCATCAACTAAAGACTAGATAAGCAAAATGTGGTATGTCCATACAAGAGAATATTATACAACCATAAAAGGAATTAAGTACATATATGTTACAACAAAGATGAACCTTGAAAATATGTTAATTGAAGGAAGTGAATCACAAAAGGTCACCATTACATGATTCCATTTATGAACAGTCTAGATAAGCAAGTCTATGGAAACAATATAGATTAGTGATTGCTTAAGACTGAAGAAAGGGTATGGGTAATGGATAGGAGAGTTTCTTTTTGGGATAATGAAAATGTTTCAATATTAGATTGTGGTGATGGTAGCACAATTATGAGTATATTAAAACCACTGAATGGGAGACTCTAAATGGGTGTTATGGTATGTGAAATACATCTTAATAACACATGTTTTGAAAGCACAATGAATGATATTAGTAGCAGATAGGAAAAGATTAGTGACCTGTAAGACACAGTATTAAAAAAAATCTAATGGCAAAGAAAGACAGAAAAAAGAAAACAAGTGATGCACTCAGGTGGAGAAGGGGTTGGGTGCAGTTCAGAAAGATCTCAAGGTCCAAGGTTTGTGTTCTGGGTCCAGTGGGGACAGCGAGGATGAACAACTAAATGAAATGAACATATGCTTCTTTTTCTCCTCTCTCTTCCGCCCTGCCTACCTGCCTGTCTCTACTTGCTTTCATTCCTGCCTGAATCTTTCCTTTAAAAAAGAAAGAAAAGAAAAGAAAAGAGCATCAGAAAGATGTTCTCACTTGTTATTAGGGAAATACAAATCAAAAAAACCTTACACATGTGAGAATGGCTATTATTCAAAAGTCTGGAAACTATAAGTGTTGGTGAGGATGTAGAGAATATACAGTTGATGCAAATTAGTACAACCCTTATGGAAACTAGCATGGAGATTCTTCAAAATACTGAAAATGGAAATCTCATACAATCCAGTCATCTCATTTACGGATATCTAACCAAAAGATACAAAAACACCAATTCAGAGAGATAGCTACAATAGCCAAGAATTGGAAATTATGCTAAGTACCTATCAACAGATGAACAGATAAAGATGTGATACACACACACACACACACTCACTCACTAAATACTACACAGCTCTTAGAAAAGATGAAATCTGTCATTTGAGACATGGATGGAACTAGAGGGGATTGTGTAAAAAAAAAGTAATAATAATAAGTTTCATTTCATCCTCACTCTAGAATGAACAGAATTCTAGGCAACTTATTTTTTCTTTGGTATTTGCAAATGTTCAATCCTGGTATTTTCTTGTTGAGAAATTTGATTTAAATCTAATTTTTATTCCTTATGGTCTGTTTTTTCTTCACTGATTGCTTTCATGTTTTACAAAACACTACCTATCACTAATGTATTTAAGTTTTATTTATATTTTGGGGTTTATGTCCCTGAAATTGAAGATACATGCCTTTAATAATTCTGGAAACTCCTCACCATTTCTCTTTGAATATGGCTCCTCTCTTCATTTTCTCTGTTCTATTCTTTTCTTTTTTTTTTTAAAGGAAAGATGTAGGCAGGAAGGAAAATGAGTAGGCAGGTAGGCAGAGAGTAGGAAGATGAATCTTTGTAAAAGAGTTTAGGATTGAGGGATCAGCATTTCCACAAGGAAAAGTGATAGAAAACATTGGAAAGGGTAGCAAAAGTATACATAAGATTTGACCAGATTGCTGCCCAGGTATCATGACCCAAGGTTAGGTGGGAAACCAGAGATAGAGAGCATCTTCCCAGGGACTGACATACCTAGGAAATACACCCTAGAGGGGAGTTCATACACCCTGGTGTGAAAAACAAAGGAGCTATTCTTTGGAGAATAGGACTCTGGGAAGCACAGGAGGAGTGAGCAAGGGGAGCCAAGAGATAAGTATCCATAGATCTAACTGAAGAATTTTCACTTGTAGAAGTACAAACTTCAGCAGGAGGAATAAGAAAAAGGGCTATCCTTCCAGTGGGAGGGGGTGGGTGGGGGAGGTTTACAAAACACTGTCAGCTATCCTCCCAGATTCTCTTTTGTCTATGTGGTATAGGTACTGGCTGGCAGATAACACCTTGGACTAAGGGATGGTACTTAGGGGCACCACACCGGAGTAGGGTCAGAGACCAAAATTCTATCCTTTCACCATTAGCAGGCTACGGGGAGTCTGTTCTGGTTAACAGCTCGGGGGACTACCAGGGAAATAATCACCTTGGACAGCAGCAGGCAGCTCTGAGAGTATTCCTGCAAAGACTGGTTTGGAGAGTGAGCTTCAGCTCTGTTACAGCAGCTCTGTCAGGGAGAATCACGAGAGACTACAGTACTCTGAGAAACAGTTGTCTCCCTGCTGCCTGAGGTGTCCGCTGACCTACCACTTGTCTGCCTACAGACTAAAAGTCCCCAGGCCTAGGCAGCTGGAGATCCTGTTCCAGGCCTATAGTCTGCAATCTGAAGTCCTACCACAGACTATTAAAATCATGAAAGAGAAAGAAAGCCCTTTAGCCTAATCCACAGAAACAGTAAACAAAAACGAAGAGACAGAAATTTACCCCCAAATGATGGGTCAAAATAACTCAGAAAAAAATCCTAATGCAATACAATTATGCAAACTATCTCAAGTTTTTTGTTTTTGTTTTTTAGAAGAGGAGGAAAAATATTTTGTTGTTCATTTTGGGGTTTTCACCCTGGGCCTGGGTTTTGAACCCAGTTCCTTGGGCTGTATGTGATTCACATGCCAGTGTTTCAGCCCCCTGAGCCAGAAGGATGCATCTACTACCTGAAGATTTTAAAGCAACAGTCTTGAAGATTCTCACTAAAATTAGGAAAACAATGGACGAACAGAGTAGGACCTACAACAAAGAGAAAATATGAGAAAGTTCCAAATGGAATTCATAGAGTTAAAGAATACAATAGCTGGTTGAACTAAAGAACACAATAGAGGAGCTCAACAGCAGACTGAAAAAAGCTTCTAATTTATTAAGTGAGCTAGAAGATAGAGAAAGCACCCAAAGAGACAGTAAAGAGCAAAAAGAATGAAAAGAAATGGCAGCGTAAGAGTCTTATGGGATAGTATCAAAAGGCACAACACTGGCAACATAGGAATCTCAGAGGGAGAAGAGAAAGGGGCAGAAAACTTTAATAGCAGAAATAATTGTTCAGAACTTCCCTAACCTGGGAAAGGAAATTTACCACAAATGATCTAGATCCAGGAAGCTCAGGGTTCTAAACAAAATACACTCAAACAGACATACATCAAGACACATTGTACTTAAAATGACAAAGATCAGGAAGAGAATCTTTAAGTCAGCTAGAGAAAAATGAGCTGCATCCAAGGGATACCCAGTAAGATTGGGGATTTCTTTCTTTTTTTAAAGGAGAGGTACAGGCAGGAATGAAGGTGAGTAAGCAGGCTGGCAGGCAGGGAGAGGAGAAAGAAGCACTTTTATTTTTTTTATTTAGGCACTCACATTGGTTGTTACCTGCCCCCACACACCCAGGACTCTAACCCAGGGTGGGCATGCAGTCTGCAATCCTTTGGAGGCAACTGACCTAACTGCTACTTCACCAAGGCATGCCTGTTTGGGATTTCTTAGCAGAGATTATACAGGCCAAAAGGGACTAGCACGATAAAAGTAAAAGTGCTGAAAGAAAAGAACTGCCAACAAAGAATACTCTATCCTTCTAGGCTGGCACTTAAAATTGAAGGAGCAATAAGTTTTCCAGAGAAAAGTTAAAAAAATTTATCATAACTAAACCAGTCTTGCAAGAAGAATTAAAGGGATTTCTATAAACAGACTGAAACCCCACCGTGAAGCAGAAGACACCAAAAAATTTAAAATGTTTGTGGGGGGTGGAGAGTAAAAATGGGACTGTTAGAATGAGTTTGAAATTTAACTTGGCTTCAATTTAAAATAGGTTATAAGCAAAACAATAAGAAATTATCATTTCACACCTGTGAGAATGGCTATTATTCAAAAGACTAGAAACAACAAGTGCTGCTAAGAACAGGGAGAAAATGAAATCTTATGCACCACTAGGGGAGTATAAACTGGTGCAAGCATTATGGAAAGTAATACGGAAATTCCTCGAAAGAACTAAAAATATATGTTCCATTGGATTCAGTTATTCCACCTTGGGGTATTTACCAGAAACAAACAAATAAAATAACAACAACAAAAAAAAAACCCGCAAAACACACAAAAAATAATTTGAAGAGATATATGCACCTTTATACTTACTGCAGCATTATTTACAATAGCCAAAAGCTGGAAGCAACTTAAATATCCATCAGATGAACAAATGAAGAAAACATGGTATATATACACACAACAATGGAATAGGACAGGACTAATAAAAGAAAGGATGAAATCTTGACATTTATTTCAAAATAGGTGGACCTAGAGGGAATTATGCTTAATGAAATGAGTAATTAGTCAGAAAAGTCAAATATCACATGATTTTACTCATATGTGGCAGGCAGAGAAATCAAACAAATGAAGCAAATCAAACAGACTTTTAGTTTACAGGACCAAATTAGTGGTTAACAGAAGAGGAGGAGGCACAAGTTGGTTTGTAAAAGGGGTCAATTAAATGGTGATGGCTAGAAATGAACTACTGGTGGTGAAATCAATGTATTTGTTGACTTACTCATCTTGGTTGTCCACCTCCACCCCTGGCCCTTCCTAGGTCTCAAAACTGGGTATCTGTGATATTCACGGACTATGCCAGCTGGAGGGCACACCAATAAAATTTTTAATTTAAAAAAAAACTTTATACTCAATGGCATAATTGACACCTCCATTGTGGATATATGAGGTATTTTATAAACTTATGTCCAAAACTAAACTTCTAAACTCCCAGGATGAAAATGTTCTCTTTTCCATGTTTCCCACCTTATTAAACAATATCTCCAATCAATCATTACTCAAACCAAACCACACTTTGGAGTTATCCTTAGTTCGACTTTCTTATATACAATATGCATACTATCTACAAACTGTCAGCACTACATTATAAATGTATTTCAAATTTTCATGTTATTATCCTGATTCAAGAGATCATCTGCCGGACTGCTCCCAATTCTTTTTCACCCAGCCTATACACTTGTCTCTCTTCAGTCTGTTCCAGAGAGAACCCAGAGTGATCGTTCTAAAAAGAAATTTTTTTTTAAAGTAAAGGAATAAAAGTGAGCAGTTGGACAGGGAAGAGAGGCGGAAGAAACACTATTATATTTCCATTTTTAGTTGTTTACACTGGTTGCTGTCCCACCGGACCCAGGACTCCAGTTCAGGAGAATGTGGTCTGTGGCCTTCAGAGGTGATTTATCTAAAATGGGTTAGTCCAACAGGGCATGCCAATCTTTCTAAAATTTAAAGTGAGATCAAATCATTCCTCAGTTCAAAATGTTTTAACAGCACCTCTGGTGGTTTACAAACACTGTGCCCAACTAAGTTATCTGAAACTCCTCACATCAAGAGGTAGGGATCTATGTCCCCTTAAATGTAGGGGTGGGTCTGGGACTGCTTCAAGAGTAGAGAAGTGATGCTGGGGGACTCTGCCCCTGGGGAATAAAAAGTAATATAGCTTCTGGTGCGTCCTAGTGAAGAAGCAGTTAGGTCAATTAACTCCAAAGGAACACAGACCACATACCAGGGGGAAACCACCAGTGTGAACTAAAGAAAAAACTTCCTCCTCCACTCTCTTCCTATCTGCCTGACTAGCTACTGGCCTTCATTCCTGCTTGCATTTTTTGCTTAAAAAATAAATAATTAAAAAAATATATATGTGTGTGTGTGTGTGTGTGTGTGTACATACATACACACACAAGTTCTGGACTTTACTGAAGCATCCTTTCATTGAAAAAAGATTTTTTTTTCTTTTTATTAGAAGAGAGAAAAGGAGAAGAGAAAAAGGGGACGGTGCAGGGGAGGGGGGAGGAAGGAAGGAAGGACTGACTTTCACTTTTTTATTTTTGGTCGTTGAACCCAGGTCCTCCGGCTTTTACAAGGCCTATGCTGTAGTCACAGGCCTAGCACCTGAGTCACCAGGAAGACCCAAGATTACCTTTTCTACTGTAGGTTCTAATGAAACTAATTGCATTTAATAAATCGTTGTTGATATAATATGTAGAAATAAGCTACCACATTAACTGTATTAATCTATTCAAGGTAGAAAGTAGAGTGGTAAAAAAAAAAGAGACATATAGGGAGAAGTCAGACTACAGAAGTCTATAGTCTTCAGAATGGTAGATAAATCCCATGACATTCACGAACTGGAAATACTGAAACCATCGCCCTTTCTTAGATTTTTAGAGGCAATCTTCGGACTTAACATTCTAGTGGGGAAAAAGAAACAATAAACTAGTAATATACACACACACGCATACATAAAGTAGTTTAATTAGTATCATGGGGGAAAAAAAGAGCATAAAAAGGGGATAGAGAATGTTAGATGGGAAAAAATATTGTTATGAAAAGTCCCATCTAAAGATAAAACATTTGCACAAAATTTTGAATTAAGTGAGGAAGTGAGCTATGCAAGTGTCTGGGAGATCTGGGAGAGAATTTAACAGGAAGAAGAGAGAGCAAGAATCCCACATGAGAAAGGCTGGTGCTTAGTATGAAACAGTAAAGATGAAGATGAAATGCCATATCCAAGAGGAAGAGTAAAAAGGAATGAGGTAAGAGGCAATCCAGAGGCCAAATCACGTATGGTCTTGAATCACAAGTATCAGTGAGGATTTACCTTGAAAGAAGGGCCAACAGATACGTTGATGTATTGGATGTAAAATATGAGAAAGCAGTCAAGGATAATTCGAGGACTTTCATCTCTACAACTGAGTGAATGAGTCCCTTTACAAAAATGGTGGATAACAGAATGTTTGCAGTGAAAAAAGGAAATTGTAGTTCTAACATGTTACATTTGAAATGTATATACTATATACAAATTGAGAGTTAAGGAGAGATGCTTGGGATGAAGATACAAACTCAGGAATCATAAACATAACATGTAATTTTAAATGATGGGCAGAGAAAATCATTTAAGAAGTGAATGCTAACATAGAGATCTGAGGGATCTCCAATATTTATAAATGGAAGAGAACACCTAGTAAATATGGTTAGAGTAAGGCAGGAAGAAAACGAGGAGAATGTGGTGTCCTGGAAGTCAAGTGCTTTTTCCCCAGGAGTCTAAGTATCTCTGAGTCTCTCCATTCTTTCCAACATTAGTTTCCTCGGTTCAGAGTATCACTGTCCTCTCCTAATCTATACTTTAAAAGATTTTATGGTTTCAATATAAATTAAGTGCTTCTTCCTCCTCTCTCTTCTTATTTAACTGCTCACCTTCATTTCTGCCTATACCTCTCTTTTAACAAAAAAAATTATTGGTGTGCCCCAACAGAACAGCAGTTAGTCAATCATCTGCCAAGGAATGCAGGCCATATACCCTGGGTTGGGGTATGTGTTGATGAATGGACACAGGCAGTGTGAACAAGGTAGAAATAAATAATGCTTCTTCCTCCTTTCTCTCCTCACCTGCCTGCCTAATCACCTTCATTCTTGCTTGCACCTTTCCTTTAAAAGAAACAATCTAACTTACCATTCCATTCTTATTACCAAAGAATAGTTAAGAATTTTTCTTACCTACAAAGAAAAAAAAATACAGGTCTCTACATTATTTGGTCCCAATTTACGTTTGCAACCTTATATTCTGCTATTCCTGCTCTTAATATTTTATGGACTAGACACACCAAAGCAGTCTTTCACACTTTCAAGCTTTTCTATGTGTTTTTCTTTAAACCAGCAAGTCCTCCAACTTTTATTTCAAGACTATACACAGCTCTTTTATGAACAGGATAACAGTATGTCCTAGTTTGCATGCGAGAGTCCCAGTTTATACCTGTTATCCCCTCAATATAACCAACAATGCCCTTTTCATCTTGAATAGTATCTGAGTTTGGAAGGTAAATTAAATGGTCACCCTTCCTATGAAACCTTCCCTGCTTCCATAGGTAGTAGGTTTTCCTTTATCTTGTGTTCTCAAAAAAATTTGAACATGCCTGTACCTATCACATAATTGAATTACTTGCCCATTTCTCTTAAAAAATTGTAATCTTCTGGATATACCCTGGTGGCCTAAGGGTCTAGAGTATTTGCAAACAGTCCCTTGTATATCCCAAGGTGCTGAATCCCAGGACTGGGGGAAACAACCAATGTGAACTAAATAAAAATAAAGCTCTTCCTCCACCTAAAAAAACAAAAATGAAAAAAAAAAAAAGTAATCTCCCAAAGGTCTGAAACCACATAATCATTTCCTTATCTCTTGCACCAATGCTGTACGTAACAGGCACTCACACAATTTATGTTGTTGAACTCCTGGTGTAAAGATTCTGTCTCAATGGCATGCCTTGATAGAGTCGTGGTTAGACTAATCATCTCTGAAGAAACGCAGGTCACATACTCCTAGGTCTGAGTTTTTTTGAGAGGTGGTGGGAAAACAATCAGTGTGAACAACTGAATTAAAAAAAAAAAAAAGGTCTCTTGCAAACACTCTGAAAGAAGGAGTTAGTCAGAGAAGAAAAAGAGTATGAAGTCAAGCAGCAAGCCTGAGATGGAGAGTCGGAGGGAGAAAAGGTAATCTTGCTCCAGGATTAACAGGAAAGGACACATATGCAAGAAGTACCCGAACTTCTACTCAAAAGGTAAGTCTCCCAAATACGTCCAATCATTAGAGAAATGCTATTTACCCTCAAAAAGTTCTTAATTTAGACATCATAAAGTAATATGTTTAAAAAAATAAGCATGTTACTGGAGTTCAGAGAAAGACTGTACAAGACTAGAAAATTTTATGAAACTGATTTTAATTAGATCTGCATAGTGCCAAACTTATGTGGCAAATATATATCCGAAGAATAACCTCTTTGACATATATCTCTGTATCCCCCTCAGTGTCAACAGAGTCTCTGTTCAACAATATGGTTCAATAAATGCTTGTGATTAATAAAACTTACACTAGGCTTTTTAGTTTGCAGTGTACTTTTACATATATTATATCTTATATGAATATTCTCTTAACATCCCTGTAAGATAAGCAAATTAATAAAGCTGTCTCAATTTTACAGACAAAGAGCTCAGGCTTCCTGGGCTTTGTGGAAGACTAGGTTTCCAGTGTGCCAGTTTCAACACAAAATCATTTTAATTTCTAAGAGCAATGTTACTCAAAAGTGTGGCCTAAGGAACTGTCTGCTACTACACTGCAACAAAATAAACCTTGGGGTTGAGAGCAAGTAGTATTTAGAAACTTTTAATTTTATACCTGTTTAATCTAATAATAAAAATTACTAGGTTTGTTGCCCTGGTCACCTCTGAAGGGGCAAACCACATACCCCTAGGGTTGAGTCCTGGTTTTGAGGGGATACAACCAATGTGAACAACTAAATAAAAATAAAATAAAGATGCTTCCTCCTTGCTCTTCCTGCCTGCCTATTCACCTTCATTCTTGCCTGAACCTTGCCTTTTAAAAAAATAAAACTAAATACATATACACACACACAGGGCTTGTATTTATATATTTATCCTCTTCCTAGTAATTAATTTCACTGTATTTACGAAGGCACTGGTCCTTGTTATATCAGAAAACAAAAAACTGGTTCTTCACTACAGGTTTGGAGAAGTAACACTACAGAAAATGTAGATAAACATGTGACCCATAAATGGAACCCCCAAAAACTTAGTTTTGTCATTTTTCTTTTACCTTAAATCAGTGTTTCTCTCTCTAAGTATCATTTTAGACTATGTCCATCAGAATTACTTCAGGTATGTGTTTAAAATGCCATCTTCCGGCAGGCCCTGGTGGTGGTGAGGTGAAGAAGTTATTTGGTCCTCTACCTCAAGCTGAGAGCACAAGGACCTGAGTTCACGCCCCAGGGTCAAGTGGAACAACCAGTATCAAATAAAATGAAGTGCTTCTTTCTCATCTTTCTTCCTGCCTGCCTGCCTCTGCTCACCTGATTTCCTGCCTGTACCTTTTCTTTTAAAAAAAAAAAAAAGAAGCAGCATATGCATCTTCCTAGTCCTATTCAGAGTAATAAACTAGAATTTCTTAGGGTGCAGTCAAGGACGCTGCATTTTATCATGTTTTCCTGGTGATTATTAGGCATTCTATAGTTTAAGAACGATTGCTCTAAACTTTCACATTAAAAAAAAAAAAAAAAAAGACAGGCAAGTAGGCATCCTAGGTAGTATATAATTAAATAAGTAGGAGTTAGTCACATTTTTCCAATTTTCTTCAGAAATTTTCTTGGTTCAAAGTAGAACAAATATAAGTTTCCTTTAGGAGTATTTTAAAAATAATAAAGAAAAATAAAACCCAAAACAACTCCTTTTCAAATTTTATTCCAGGGCAATAACAATAGGTAGTAGAAGTTAAGTGTTTTGAACAGTTGTGATCTTTTACACTGTTCTGGAAAACATTATCTCCTAGGTACATTTAATATACAATAATCAGGAAAGCCTCTTCTCAAAGAGAACCATTTTTCAAGTGATGCATTTTTCACATAAATCTGATAACTGCTGGGGGAAAGTGCAGGTCAACAGAAAGAAAAGTAAGGTGGGGCAGGGGAAATAGGAGAGTAATATTTGAGTGATGACTAAATACCAAAACTGTGGGCTAAAAGTCACAGAAATAGTATTTCACTGAATTCTCAGAACAGTCCTATTTAGTCCATATTATCCCTATCTTATGAATGAAGTAACTAAGACTTGAAAAGACAATAATTAGAAGAGTCATGATTAAAACATAGGTCTCACCTACCATCACAAATAGTGCTTTTTTTTTGTTTTTTTTTTTAAAGGAAAAAAGTAGTAATGAAGGTGAGTAAGCAGGCAGGAAAAGAGAGAAGGAAGAAGCATTTTATTTTTATTTAGTTGTTCACATGGTTGTCTCTTCTGGAACTGGATGCAAACCTGGGTCCTTGGGATGCATGTGAACGCTACTCCTCCGGAGGCAGCTGACCTAACAACTATTCCATAGAGCACGCTTGTGAGTTTGAACTCTCATGCTAACTCCAATGTGGTAGAAGACCTTGTCCCTGACCCCAATGCAAAAATCAGTCTGCCAGGGATTTTCCACAGTACTACAGAGGCTGTAGCTATGTCCTGTTTTCAAAAGACAAACAAGCATCGCCTCCTTACTCTGCAGCTGTACAAAACTCGTAAGAGTTGCCAGTAGAGGAGATGAATCTTTACCTCAGAACATAAATGGAGCTCCCCTAAACACGCCTGCCCCCTCCATTGCTCAGTTTTGGGTAACAATACACCTGAGCCAGCACAGGTGCTTGCAATAAAGTGCTTTTTGTCTGTGAGGGCTCAGCTGTCAGTCTTCACGTGGTCTGGAAGTTCTGCCATAACTTTTGTAATGGTGATATCTGTAACATTCTATATATCAGTAAATACTATAATCAATTACTGTCTGCCACAGGTACTATATATGAAAACAGCACCACACTTACAAAGCAAATATTTCCAATATCCATACTCTCATAATCTAATGTATAAAGCCAGAGACATTTGAATTCAGTAGCCTGAAAAGGTAAAATGGTAAATATATATTTCTTTTTTAAAGGAAAAATGTAGGTAGGAATGAAAGTTAGCAGGCAAGCAGGCAGAAAGAGGAGGAAGAAGCACTTTATTTTTATTAGGCTGTCTACATTGTTTATTCCCCCTGCAGGTCCCAGTCCTCAACATGGAACCTTGAGATGTATGTAGGACTGTTCCTAGGTGACTAGACTGCTAGGCCACCAGGTTGCACCCAACATATTTCTGTACTTTGAGATAAAAGAAGCTGAGAAGTGGTCATCACAGGGAAATAGCAGTGATTTACATGCCTTAGAAAAATCTCACAAAAATGTTTGTCCTTGCAAAATTTTCTCTAGAATATCCTCCTCAAGAATATAGCTCTGTATACTAAACTAGTCAGAGAAGAGGAACTTTTTAACAGTCTACATAGATATTTATTCCACAGAAAGGCAGGTCTAAAAAGGTTCCTCTAAAGACAATTGATGCATTTTAAAGAGGCAAACATGATCTTACAAATAAATTCTACCTCAGTGGTACTTCAGAGATTAATGAACTTAATGCCCTCTATTTGCAACTATACAGATGAATGAAAGACCATCTGTCTTCCATCAAAGTGGAAGCAAACTATACTTCCAGGTCCTGCAAAAATCACAGAGCAATGATTCTGTTCTGCACAACTCCAACCTACCTTAATGCAAACCAGATAGCTTACTTAGCTCCTTCCAAACTACCTAATGCTTCCTCTACTGCCAATCATTCGCAGCAATTAACTCCACACTTTCCAAGAATACAAACTCTCTATTTCAGAACTCACATACAAACCAAACTGCAAAACAAATTCCTCAAGTGGGATAAAATTTCCTAGAGGAAAACAAAACAGCTATAAAACATACTTCATTCATATCAGATGCTACAAAGAGTGAAATGATCTACAAATGTACCATTTTATTGGATCATCTCAGAAGTTGCTGCCATATAGCCCTAGAGTTAGCACTTTTCGGAATTCAACAATTAGTGGAAAAGAAACAGTATGAATATGGTTTGAGAAGAGTATGTATGCATCACTGGATATCTGAGCTGCAACTATTTCTTGTAAGTCGAGATTCAGATCACATGGAACCAGAAGAGACCACTGTATAGGACAAAAACTCACAGAACATAACAAATCCTAAAATATTTTTTATTTATAATATATCTAGCAAGACAGCAGAATGTTAAAATATGGCAAATCAATGAAAATCTGGAAAATTATGGAAGGCACTGACAGATTACTACAAACACCACTAAAACTGCTACAAAGCAACAAGCCTACAAAGAAAAGTATAATCAATCTTTATCAACTTCCTGCTTAGTCAAGACTTAGTTCTACAAGTTAAAACTGCAAAAAAATTACATATAAAACACTGAGTTAGAACTTGTTTTAAGTCCCTCTTAGGTAGGCTATCATGGGTCCTACTTAATCTTCTACACTGAAAACTAAAGCACATAAACTTTTACTTAAACCCTACTTTATTGTTCTGACACACTACACACCTGTGTACAGTCCATCTCTTCACTAAATTTTAAACTCTATGTGAAGGGATGTTTCTACTTTGTTGTTCACTGCTATAGACTCATTTTTCAGGTAAGTTCCTAGCACTTAAAAATCATTCAATTAATTATTTGTTAAATGAATAAGTGCACCATTCATTCTGTTTTGGTAGGGAACAGAGGAGGAATATAAGACTAAACAAATACTACAGAATTCTAATTTCAAGGGCAGAATTGATTCAATTTCAGGATTATTAAACCTTGTTACTAGATATTTTGGATAGTAAATCCAAAATATAGTTATATACAGGCTAACTGTATATAACTATTTTCCCATTCTTCTAAAGAAGGTTCAATCCACATACAATATTCCCACACTATTCCACCAAGTGATCAGCTAAATTTTGGCTTCTCATTTTTCATTTGAGTTTGTGGTCTATGCTACCCGCTGGGATCACATTAGGGAAAGTTATGAATCAGAGATACATATTTGGGTAATTAAAACCAGGGCACTGAGTCCCTACAGTGGTTTCTGTGACTATAATTTATAAGTGTGGAAAACAACATGGAGTATCACAAACAGGAGATAACCTCAAGATCCTTACATCAGGAGAAAAAAGGTTCTCAAACAACTTCTTGCTGCTTTAATTTAACGGATAAATCTAATGAGCCTTCTTGCAATGTGTGGTAACAGCTTCCATGATTACTCACTTACTGCTGCATGGCCTCCACTCTGTCCTCCTAACAAAGCTACTCTGTCCCAATTCTCACTTCTGTATTTGCATATACCACCCTCCAGACCTTCCCTTGCCACATACCTAAGTAACTTTATCTGGTAAAACATATTTTCTAATTAATCCAACCCAAGAATAAATCCTACTTATTCTTCTAATGTCTTGATAACATTGTTGCTCACTATCTATCAAAATTACTTTTTCCCCTTCTTCCAAAGTTAATGAATGTACTTAGCCACACAGCTATTCAGTTGTACCATATTTCCTAGCCTCCCTTGCTGACTGTTAGGTGAAATTCTTACCAATGGAATAAAGATATGATGTATATCACTTCCTGGATAAGAATTATAAAAAGTAAGCATATTTTTCCATGCTCTTTTCCATTCCCATTTGCTGCAACCCAGTTTCAATCCTGCAGAGATGAACAATATCCCAGAAGTTGAATCCCACCTTCTTATCCAGCTTAGTGGCATTAACATCTCTTGAGAATCTGTTGGATATACAAACTCTTGAGTCCCAATCCCAGACCTATGAATCAGAAATTATGGGGTAAGGATAAGAATTGTATTTTGACAAGTCCGCCAAGTGATTCTGAAGTGCACTAAAGTTTAAGAACCATTGTCCTAGAGATTAGGAGAAAAATTAGTGTAAAAAAACCAATTTAATCCCTGAATTAACCACACGGAAAAAACAAACAGGAATCTACCATCTTAGACAATTACATGAAAGAAATACCTTCTCTATCTTGTTTAAGTCACTGCATTTTTTTTTTTATCTTTGTTGCAGTTGTTAGGTACACACTCTACTCTCAAAAAGTTTTTGGTTTCAGGATCCCTTTCAGAGGACATTCGTAAAAAAAAAAAAAAAATCTACTGACTCCCAAGAGATTTTGCTTGCAGTTACCAAGAAACTAAAACAAAATACTTTCAAATATTGATTCATTTTTAAAAACAATTTTCTGCTCCTCCCCATTTGAAAGGTAACTGTGCCTCTTCTTGTACAGTGCCAGCTGTGTTCCTTAGATGATGGCCATTTAGTCACTGTTTTTAACTCGATATTGTTGCCATTAATGACTCCTTGACTGATCTAATCTACATGGCTTACATGTTCCAGTATGACAGTACCTATGGCAAGTTTAACAGCAAAGTCAAGACGAAGAATGGGAAACTTTCATCAATGGAAAGCCCATTTCCACCTTCAGGAATGAGATCCTGCCAACTTCAAATGGAGCAATGCTGTTGTTAAATATTTTGTGGAGTCCACTGGTATCTTTACTACCTTGGAAAAGGCTGGGGCTCACTTGAAGGTTGGAGTCAAAAGGGTCATCATCTCTGCCCTTTCTACTGATGCCCCCATGTTTGTGAGGAGTGGCATGAACCATGAGGAGTATAACACTTCCTTCGAGACTGTCAGCAATGGCTCCTGCATCACCAACTGTTCGCCACCCCCAACCCCGCCCAAAGGTCATCCATGACAAGTCTGGCATCATGGAGGAACTCATGATCACTGCCGATGACACCTGAAAGATGGAGGATGACCACCCCCTACTCTGGGAAACTGTGGTATGATGGCTGAGGGGCTGTCCAGAACATCATGCCAAAGAGAAATCCTCTGCCAAGGCTGTGGGCACGGTCACCCCTGAGTTTAATAGGAAGCTCTCTGGTATAGCTTTCTATGTCCCCACTTGCAACATGATGATCATGAATCTGGACTGTGGCCTGGAGAAAGCTGTCAAATACGATGACATTAAAAAGGTAGTGAAGTAGGTTTCAGAAGGCTCCCTCAAGGGCACAGTGGTCCAACACTGATGAGCAGGTTGTCTCTTCCAACTTTAACAGCAACATACATTCTTTCGCCCTCAATGCTGGAACTGGCATTGCCCTCAATGACCATTCTGACAGGCTCCTTTCCTGGCATGGCAATAAATTTGGCGATAACAATAGGGTGGTGAACCTTCTGGTTCATACTGCCTCCAAGGAATAAAAGCCCCCAGACCACCAGCCCCAGTAATAGCATAGATGAAGAGAGTGTCCCCCAGCTGTTGGGAAGTCCTTTATCCACTCATTCAACACACTGAGAATCTCCTGACTTCTACACAGTCTCCATTGCTGACCCCCTAAAGGAGAGGGGCTGAGGGAGACCCACCTGTCATGTACCATCAATAAAGTATACTGTATCCAACCAAAAAAAAAAAAAAATCCACATTTCATGTTATTTATGCTAATATAAATGACAATTGCTTTGTAAAAATAACTATCTTCAAAAAAAAGGCAACAATTTTGTGAAGAGAGGCATTATTTGACATTTTTGCAAAACTCATTAATGTCTGGCTTAATAATGTTAGTTACTTGTGCATTTAATCTGCCATGCTCGGGCACCCTGGTGGCTCAATGGTTAAGTCTATGGCCTCTGGCTAGCATAATCCACATACATCCCAAGGACCTGGATTCACTATCCAGGACCAGGAGGAAAAACCAAGATGACTAAATAAAAAACAAAATACTTCTTCCTCCTCTCTTCTTGCCTGCACCTTAAAAAACAAAAACAAAAAACAAAACTCTACTGTAGTATGTTGCTTTAGTTGAAGTATATGGGAAAAAAAATATGGTCTAATTAGAGAAGAGTATTATTTTTTTAATTTAAAATCTTTCATGAGCTCATCATTTAAAATAACTTTCGGCTTCGAAACAATTTTAGAATTACAGAAAAATTCAGACAAGTATCACATGTTAACATCTTATATAACCTGGTGGCTTAGTGGTTAAGTCCACCGGCACAGTCAATGTATATACCAAGGACCTGGGTTTGTGAGCTGGGGGAGGAGGTGAGGGGCAGGAGGAGGGGAGAATAACCAAGAGGACAATCCTCCTTCCCCCTCTCTATTCCTGCCTGCACCTTTCCTTAAAAAAAAAATAAATAAATAAAAAACAAACAATAAAACAAACCAACAGGCCTTATTCATATTCATCAGTTTTCCTACCAATGTCCTTTTCAGATCCAGGATACAATCCACAATCCCACATTGCATTTAGTTGCCACGTCTCTTTGGTGTCCAATCTGTAATAGTTTCTTAGGCTTTGTCCTCACATTTTTGAAGCATACCGGACAGTTTTTTTGTAAAATGCCACTAGATTTAGTTTTTAGGTGCTTGATGTTTTCTCATGATTAGGTTGAGGTAATATATTTTTGGTAAGAAAATCACAAAATGATGTTGTATCCTCAGAATATCATATCAGGAAACATACAATGTCAGTATGTATTACGGGTAAAGCTAACTTTAATCACTTGGCTGTGATAGTGTCTGTCCCATTTTCCACTGAGAAGTTATTATGGGGAGATACTGAGGCTATATAAGATCCCATTTTGCATCAAACTTCCACCAGTTAATTTTATTATCTATAGACAATTCTTGTCTGCAACTATTACTATATTTACCAAATGTTTCCATCATTCACTCTACAGTCTTAAAATTTATTTAAATATTTGTTTATAGCAGTATTAACCTGTGGATATTTCTTTCATAACATGAGTTATAATCTATGGATATTTCTTTCGTAACATGAGTTATAATCTATTAACATCATTACTTATCTTATTCTTCAAACTGTTCCAGATCAAGTCATTAGAAGTTCTTTCTAGTTGGCTCCCCATCACTTTTTTTTAAAAGCATTTTACTACTTTTCTGTACCATAAGATGGTTCAGATTCATTTTTCCTCTGCCCTCATGATTTCTCCAATTCCTTTTATTAGAAACCATGATCTGGTGTCAAGTTTGCTCACTGTTTCCAAGCGCTTGGAACAAAAAAACATATGTATGTGTGCTCACACAGTCATATCTATTTCTGTATCTATCTGTATGATGATTTCTGTGCATAAATATGTATGTATTTTATACTCATGAGTTCATACTGATTATGAGGGGAATTCTAATTGTCTTTTCAAATAGCCATAATTATACATATCTTTGTTTTTGATATACTCAAAACTCAATATATGTGGGAAAATAATTTGAACAGACATTTATCCAAAGATATACTAATGGCTGATAAATGTAAGATGCTTAACATCTTTATCATTGAAAAAACAGAAATAAAAACCATAATGAGATACCAATTCACTTACTAGGTGGCTATAAACAATAAGATGAAAAATAACAAATGCTAGCAAAAAAGGGGAAGAAAGTTGGAGAAAGAAAAGTCCAAATACTGTTGGTGGGAATGCAAAGTGAAACACATGCTTTGAAAAATTGCTTGGTGGGTCCTCAAAAAGTTAAAATGATCAAAACCACAGAATTATCATATGATCCAGTAATTCCATTCATAAGTAAATACCCAAAAGCACTGAAAACAGGTATACAAACAAAAATATGGATACTAAGGTTCACAGTAGCACAAGTTCCTATAGTCATAAGGGTGGAAACAACCCAAACATACACCAACTAATAAATGGATGAACACAATGTGATATAAAAGGAATAAAGTATATAAAAGTGTATAAAAGGAATAAAGTACTGATACATGCTACGACATGGAAGAACCTCAAAAACGTTGTTAAATGAAAGAAGCCAGGCACAAAAGGTAAATATTATATGGCCCACTTAGATGAAATATCCAAAACAGATAAATCCAGCAAGACAGAAAGCAGATTAGTGGTTGCCCAAAGTAGAGGAGGGGGAAATGGAAAGTGATTACCTAATGGGTACAGGTTTCCTTTTGGGGTGATGAAAAAGCTTTGGAATTTTATTTAAATGGTGCTTGCACAACAATGAGAATGTACTAAATGTCACCAAACTGTGCTCTTTTTTCCCTTAAAGAGAAAGGAAGGTCAGGAAGGCACAAAGCAGGCCAGAGCAAAAGGAGGAAGCATTTTATTAGTTTGTTCATTTTAACTGTTCTCCAACCCAGGTCCTAGGGCTGTATGTGAACTGCTCCCCAGGAATAAGCCTAATGTCTGAGTCAGCTGGGCATGCTCAAATTGGATATATTTAAATGGCTAATTCTGTTACATGAATTTTACCTCAATTGAAAAATAATCGGGATTAGTCAGATGGCAACCTGGCAGGAACTGTGTCTTGTCTCCTCCCTACAGAGCAACTTGGAACTCATCTATTTGAGAGACAAAAGCACTGAGGAAAAGCAGGCCCCGAAGCCACAGAGACAGGAGAGGCAATCACTACTATAAAGGGTAGGCAAAAAAGTCAGGATTCAGAACTACATCACTGATTTAAGATTCCCAGGCTTGGGGGTAAAAAGGACTCTGGTGGAGGAGGTAGAGCCTCAGAAGAGGGTCTTGGCACAGGGTGGAAGCAGAAACAGTGCCCTGGTGAACTCAGTAGGAGATCCTGAGGGGAAATTACACAGGACACTGTAATAATTGGAAGGCAACTAGTGGAATCCCCCACCCCCTCCCACCAGACTGCCACAGGACGTGGCCACCAGAAATCTCACTCCTAGGCTTTAAAGGAAGAAGAGTCTCCCAGAAGGGAGGAATCTTCCAAAGCTACCCACCAATGCCACCCTGTGGTAGAGGTAGAACTACAAACTGATTGCTGATTGTGGACCAACGACAAGGTGGCCATTACCATTTAGACCTGTGACTCAGGGGAAAGGCTCTGAATGCCCCATATAAACTCCAACACCATAGGCTGAAATCTCAGGCCCCAAGAACAGTCCACCTAAGAACTTTAAGAAATCCAACGAGTAGTGATGCCACACAACTCAAGAAATCCCAGACCCAGACTTATTCTGGTGCAGGTTGATACCCTACACAAGGCCACTGAAGCGAAACCTAACCTAAAGAAACATAAACAAAATGCCAAGAAATGACAACACAGAGAAACATATATGACATGATAAATCCAATTAAAACTCCAGAAGAAAATCTGAAAACAACAGACATGCAAAGGATGTCTGAGGATAAATTTAGGGCAACTGTGATCAACACACTCATGGAAATATAGAAAACAACAGAGAAAGAGGAAAAAAATAGAAATGAAACAAGATGTCAAAGAAATGAAGAACATCACAAATGAATTAAAGAACTCAACAGAGGGACTTAAAAATAAGATGGATGAAACATCCAATAGAATCAGTGAACTCTAGAAGATAAGCAAATTAGCAAAGAGAAAAACAATGAAAAGAAATGAAGATAGCATTCAAGACCTATGGGATAACATCAAAAGGAACAAAATTCACATCATCAGGATCCCCAAAGAGAAAAGGCGACAGAAACTGTATTTGAAGAAATAATAGCTGAGAAATATTCTAACATGAGGAACAAAGCAAGCTTACAGATCCAGGAAGCTAAAAGAATTCAAACAAAAGAAATCCAAATAGACCTACATCTAGACACACTGTCATCAAACTGTCAAAAATACAAGATAAAGCAAGAATCTTAAAAGCAGCTAGAGAAAAACAAGTCATATACAGAGTCGCAGGACTGTAAGTGGATTATTCAATGGAAACTACAGGCCATAATGGAATGACATGATATATTTAAAGAGCTGAAAGAAAAGAATTTGCAAACTAGGATACTACACCTTGTGAGATTATCATTTAGATCTGAAGGAATGATAAGAAGGTTTTCAAATCAGCAAAAGTTAAAGGAATTCACCACACAACCAGTCCTACAAAAATACTAAAAGAAGCTCTATAAGGTGTAAAGAAACTCCACTTAAAAATAGTAAGACAGCAAAATATAAAAAAATGGGTAGGAGGAGATAATAAAAATGTGGATTGCTAGAATGAGTACAAGACTAATCTGCTTTCAAAGAAAAATAGGAAATATAGAATTCCTAAAGCTAACCTCAGGGTAACACCAAAATACATCTCCAGGGAAAAAGCAAAGAAAACTCAAAGAGAAACCAATCATTACATAACTACATCCAACCCAGTTAACAACAGAAAGAGAAGAACAAAGGCACTGTCTGTACCACCACCCAGAAGACAAATTACAAAATGACAATAAACAGCTATGCATCAATAATCACCCTAAATGTTAATGGATTGAATTTACCAAACTACACAGAGTGACTTGTTGGATTAAAACGCAAAGCCACCTTCTGCTGCATTCAGGAAACTTACCTTCTTTCAAGAGATAAACACAGGCTCAAAGTCAATGGTTGGAAGACAATCCTACAGCTGAAGGGCAAGCAAATAAAAGAAGGAAAAGCCATACATACAGAGATGAACATTATGTAATGAGTAAGGGGCCAATCCAGCAAGACATAATGCTTATTACAATATGCACCAAATGAAGAAGCATCAAAATATATATTTAGGCAAGTACTACTAAAAGTAACCAGAAACACGAGAGGAATACAATAATAGTAGGAGACTTCAACATGCTACAACATGTTGTAGTACAATGCAAATACGCTAGAAGAAAACAGTATCAAGAAAGTTACACTGTTTAAAATAGAAAAAGAATCAAATATCTTGGAATATACTTAAAAAGGGAGTGAAAGACCTATACAATGAAAACTTAAGTCATTAAAAGAAACAGAGGAGGATAGAAAGAGATGGAAAAACATCCCCTGCTCATGGTTGAGAAGAATGAACAATGTTAAAATTTAAAATGGTCATCTTACCCAAAGCAATATACAGGTTTAATACAATCTCCATTATAATCCCATGGTTTATATCCAGGAAATAGAAAAACATCTTCAAAAATGTGTATGGAATAAAGACCCCAAATAGCCAAAGCAATTATGAGAAAAAAGGACAAATCTGGAGTGATTACACTCCCAGACGCAGAACTACACTACAAAGTGATAGTTATCAAAATGGTATGGTACTGGAATAACAACAAAGGCATAGATCAGTGGAAGAGAACTGAATAACCAGAAACCACTTGCATAGTTAATCTATGACAAAGGAGCCAAATCATATTACGGAAAACGAAAGTCTCAATAAATGGTGTGGAATAACTGGATATCCATATGCAAAATAATGAAGCTAGACCACTCTCTAACACCATTCACAGAAATTAACTCAAAATGGACTAGAGACTTGGGACATAAGACTGTAAGCCATAAAACGCTTGGAAGATAATTCTTAGAAAGACATTCAATGACATCAGCCTTAGAAAGGTCTTTGGGGACTCAACTCCCTCATCAAAGGAAATAAAAACAAAAATAAACTCGGACTATATCAACTAAAAAGCTTCTTCATAGCGAAAAGAAAACATCACCAAAACAAAAAGCACAACCCACTAATTGGGAGAAGATATATGTGTCCCATATTTCTGACAAGGGCTTAATATTCAATATATACCAAGAACTCATAAAACTCAACATCAGAAAAACAGGTAATCCAATAAAAATGGGATGAGGAATTAGAGGGATATTTCTCCAAATAGGATATACAATGGCCAAAAGGCACAGGAAAAGATGCTCCTACTCTGTGGTTATCAGGGAAATGCAGATCCAAACAAGAATGAGATTATAACCTTATATTTTAGAGACTGGCTATTCTCTAAAAGGTTGAAAACAACAAATGTTGGCGAGGATGTGGAGAAAAGGGAACACTTTTACAATGTTGGTGGGAGTGCAAATTGGTGCAACCCCTCTGGAAAAGTGTGGAGATTCCTAAAAAAATTTGAAGATGGAAATCCCTTATGATCCACCACCTCACTTCTGGGTATGTACCCAAAAGATACACAAAGAACACTAATTTGCAGATTTACGCACTCCTTGTGTTTACTGCAGCCCAACTGGAAACTAAATGCCCAATGTCAGTTGAATGGATAAAGAATACATGGTAGACACATACCTTACACATACCTTAGAAGAGAATGAAATCATGTCATCTGAATCAAAATAGCTGGATTCAGAGGGGATTATGCAAAGTGAAATAAGTCAAAAGAAGAAAGATAGGAACTAGATGATCTCATTCACAGGTGGAAGGTGAACAGACAAAACAAAGGAACAGAGGAAACAAAACCAAACCTTGGACATTTGCAACAGAACTGAGGTTCTATTCCCAATAGGGAATGTGTGGGGGTGGGTTAGCAAGTGGTGGCAGAGTCACTGGACAATGGTAAACACTTGGTGATTTGGTGGAGGCCAGGGTGTGTGGACATGCAGTATCTGAAAAATGTGGAAACTGCACATAAGGGGAACCTACACGAATGTATTTGTTTTAATTTGTAAAACAAAGTTACTGCAATAAAATACTAAATTTTTTTTAATCAACATAGTTTTAAAGGTTAAATGCAATATGCAATCTTATCAATGAACATACTGCTAGATTAAGATCCACTGGTTTCTCTTTCAGTCTGAATGGATCTTTTCCCCAAAAATGATACTGTTATATCATGCATTTGTCATTTGGAAAATTCTGGTCCACTAAGTCATATGAAATCTACATTTCAAATGGTGATACATTTCATTACACAATATTGAAGAAGTCAAATCTGTTAGTATCACTAATGTCATCAAAAAAGGATCAACTATCCAAAATTTTCATTTTCTTTGAATACAAATGCAGTCAACTGCTTTCCCTCAAGTTTCAAGATATGGCTGCCATATATCTAAATCTAGAAACCACAGTTCGCCAACTGTTCCTTTATCAAGTAAAAATGGTATTCTATGAGGCAGCTAGTTAGCTTGCAACTCAATCATACGTCCCATTTGATCACACAAAATGTTAAAAAGCTGCATATGAAAAAAATCAAGATTAAATAAAATTGAGTTTTACTGCTTCAACAAGAACACTGTTTAGTGAAAATGGAACTTTCTTTTTTTAATCGTATAGCAGTCCCCATTGCTTCTGGATCCTCGGTACAAATGTCAACATATTGAAAAAGGCAAATAATATCTCTGCATTATTATGAAATAATTTTGATCTCAAGACTTCCTAAAAGGGTCTCAGGAATCCTTTCAAGTCTATGGATCATACTTTGAAAACTGATAACCTACTCTACACGTTGTTTAATAGGTAACTACCAATTCATATTACTTTCCAGGTTTAATGCAAACTAACTTGTAGCAAACCTTTCTTCTTTATATTTCCCTTTAATAGCCATTACTACGAAATATCCTTAATAGGTTACGTAAGTACTGTTATTGCCTGACCAACTTCAAATGGCACATTTCTCATATCAGCTATGCCAATGGACATCTTCCTACTATTCTCCAAGAAATAAAATCCCATTCCTAAAAACCTAAAATGATTAATTCTTTTAGGTCCATTTAAATCTAGTCTACATTAATTACTTCCTGTTTTATTTCTAGAATTTGTTTCCTGGTTCACTTTTCTAGGGGAAAAAGTATAGACCAGGGCCCCGCAAACTTTTATAAAGGGCCAGAGAGCAAATACTTCAGACTTTGTAGACCACCACTCAACTTGACTGTTGTAAGCAAACGGGTGTGGCTGTGTTCCAATAAAACTTTCTTTACAAAAACTGGCAGCCTCTATAATTTGCTGACTCCTGATCTAGACTCTTTCAACATACAGGTCAAATTAGCCAGTTTAACTCAAAAAGATCTGCTGCCGAAAGTACAAAAAGGAGACAGTGACAGGCTGGCTAAAATAAAACTAGTAACACTGAAGGAAAAAAACAACACACTGAAACTAACAGTAAACTCAAAAGACAGGAATATTAATAGCTGCTAACATTCACTAAGCTCTTGTTAGGCACTATGCTAGAGTGCTTTATATTACACCATTTAAGTTACTTAAAGGAGGACTAATAATTTAAGTAACTCTCCTTTTATAGAAAAGAAAACAAAGAGGCTAATTTTCCAAGGTCTCACAGCTGTGAATGGCTAAGCCTGATTCAAAAGAATGTTCTTACTGCAAGGTCCATGTCCTTAATGGTCATACTGTTATCTAGTAATATTGTCATTTTTTGATCCAAATAGGCAAAATTAATTTTTTAAAAAATAAAAGTGTAGATAGGAATAAAGAGAAATACAGGCAGGCAAGTAGGAAGAGAAAGAAGAAGGAAGTACCTTTATTTTAATTTAGTTGTTCACACTGGCTGTCTGTTGTGCCCCCCTCCCCCCCAAAACGCACACCTGGGATTCAAGCCCAGAGGTACATGGCCTGTGTTCCTTCTAAAGCAATTAACCTGACCACTACTCCACCAGGGTACACCAAGACAGTAATTCTAAATAAAAATGAACAGACCGTTGTTTACTTGCTTTTCCAGTCTCCGCTACATTGAGTTTTACACCCATCCTTGAATTTAAGAGTCCAGGTGATCTTCCTCTAAATGACATACTACTTAAGTAAGTACCATGGATCATAAAGGCCTCTGTGCTTAAATTAGACAAAGCAGGGGTGTGCTCTGGTGGCCTAGTGGATACGGCCAACAGACATAGTCCAGTACATCCCAAGGACCCAAATTCCAGGGGGAACAACTCTCAATTCCTGCCTCCCTACTCTCCTTTATTCCTGCCTGCACCTTAAAAAAAGAAAAAAAAAAAAAGATAAATTAGGATGTACAGCCTAAAAAAATAATGAATAAGAGAAAAGCAGCCCTCTCTCAGTGCCACCTTATAATAAATTAATACAAATAAAACATTACAATAAAATATCATAAAAACAATTATAATAAATCAGCACAAAATTTCTGACATACACAAATCTGCCAGGCATTATTTTAAGTGGGTTATATTAGAACAAAGGAAACAGGTGATCAAAGATTAGATTTCATACGTCCTTCAAAATTATACTTTAGCCACTCCTAAATAGTAACTAGGGCATACGAGAATTAAGAGGAAACAAAAAACAAAAAACAGAGAAAGAGGGAAAAAAATGTCCTTAATAGAATGTGCAATCTCACTGATTACAGTTACCTAACCATAAAATTATCCCTACTAATTAGCTTCCAGTCACCATGAGAAAAGTTAAAAGGCTGCAGAAGATCGTTGAAACCCATTAGTCCAATAAGCAAACATCATGAAGAGAGAATCTTAATAGTACGGATAGTGGCATGCCTGGGTGGAGCAGTGGTTAGGTCAATTGCCTCCAATGGAGCAAGCCAAATTGCCCCAGGTTCAAGCCCTGGCTCAAGGGGAAGCAACCAGTATGAATAAATAAAAATAAAAAGCTTCTTCCTCCTTTCTTCCTGCCTGCCTGCCTGCCTACACACCTTAATTCCTGCCTGTACCTTTCCTTTAAAAACAAAAAATTAGTATGGATAGCAAGGAGTGAAACAAACTTCTACCTTCCTTTCCCTTTATAGTTAATGTAAACAAAATAAGAAAATGCAACAAAATGGTTGATTCCTATGCAGAACATTCTAAATAATACTATAAGAGGCTACAATCGACTCAAAAAAGGAAATTACTATTTCTAAGAAACAGGAACTCTTACAACTCTAAGTGAACCTGAATCTAGCATCTAGGTTTGAGCTAGGTTGATATGTAGCTGTTTTGTCTTTCAGTACTCAAATGACTGAGAAACAATCTCCCTTTAAATTCATTTAAGGGAAACAGTGATCTCTAGCTACTTTGGATGGGGAAATAACTGGGAGCAGTCTAGAAAATGAGCAGGTCAGTCACTCTGGTAAATCGTACCCTCGGGGCTGAGGTGGCAAAAGTGCAGACATGTAAAGCCTACAGACCTGGGCTGAAGAAGAGGAAAAGAATCATTTTTTTTTTCAGTTGCTCATCTTGTGAACTTACGTCCCTGGGATGTATGCGGACTATGCTGGCCGGAGGTGGTGAACTCAATCGCTATTCCATCAGGGTGGCCATAAAGAGAAATTTGAAAATTAATAAATGAGGCCATACAAATTGGTGGTAAATTGAGATATAATTTCTAATTAATCTTGAGCTCCTAATGACAATGAAAGATACATTATTCCCAATTTAATCCCAAAATTCTAACACCTGCATTGTCTGGAAGCTTAGATCTTCACAATTTTTCCTTCCTTCCATATGCTGATTTTCCTTTTGTATAACTTCAACTCTGCTGCAGATGGTCGGGGGAGAATACTGTGTTTTTATAACATAATGAATAGAACAACAGTAAGAAGAAATAAAGGAAAGAGAAAAGGGGAGGAAATCAAAGTGGCAGCTAATAAATATTTGCTCTATTATCTGGCACTTTGCTTTGCCTTAAAAGCACTCTCCCTCACCCACCCAACCCTGTACCCTTGGCAATTCTGAATGATTAGAAACAGTTGGGGAAAAAATTATCTTAACAAATTACAGCTGTTAAATGCAGAAGGCCATTCTCTTCTAGTCAACCCCCTCCTTCCTCTAACACACACACCTCTGAATGCGGGCAGGAAGGAAAGAATCCGATTAGTAACTCCAAGACTAGTTCCACTAGAAACATGGTCACTACCACTTGGACAGAGGTGCTCTCATTGTGCCACAACACAAATATGTTTTAAAGACAGCAAGGAAAAAAGTGTGTATCAAAAGGGTATTTTTCTTGCTCTAAACCTTCCCCTTTCCTTTGCCCATCAGCCCAAGTAAGCAGAGATGACGCAGACTTCCTTATATAATAGCCAGTGATTTCCTAGACTGCAGGCCTTTCCCTTTGTGTTCTGTATACACTTACACACGCGAGCACGCGCACAGTCTCACTGCTTTGCAGCCCCTGGCATGATGCCAGCACTCAGTCAGCTGGTTGACTCCATTCACAGAGCAGGGTTGGAGCTGACATGGAATTGGGGGAGGGTAAGGGGGAGCTAGAATTATCTTTGCTACAGACAAAAGAAATTTTAAAAAAAGAAAGAGAGAAAACCTCAGTATAATACTTCTATTAGAGCTTCAGCTAGAGAAAACTAGAAGTCAGAGACCATTTACAGCAAATGGATGAAGTAGGATTGAGAATCCAAACCGAAAGCTTTGTATGAGAAACAACTATTCCGTAACAAATTTTGAAAAGCAACACTATTTATTACTTCAATCCCATCAAAAAACCTCAGTATATCACCTACACATCATCAGGAAAAGACTCTGTATAACTCAGAGCAATTCTGAGTTTCTGCTTTTAGATAAAAGAAATCAGGAGAATGGGGAGCAAGATAGTTAAAAGTACTTACAGGTATACATTTTTCTGCTCCCTCCTCTAGCTGCCAGGAAAGCTCGAGAGAAGAAAGGGGGGAAAACAGAAAAAGGAAGAAAAGAAATTGGAATAAGAGATGGGTTTAGGTTTTTGTTTTTGTTTTTTTGGGGGGAGGAGGGGGAAAGGTTCCCTTTCTCTTTTCTATCGTAAAAGCAGCTCTTTCTATAGCACAGAAGCGGCCCCATAAGTGCCAGCCCCCTTGAGAGACCTGTACAAACCGGGTCTCCAAGCGGGCACTGCCCTGCCAATCACATGGTGTACTGTTATATTAAACAAAAGAAACAGGGGGATGCTTACTTTTACCCATGATGCCTAGCGGGGGCAGGAGGGAGGGGGAAGAAAACCAGTTGTAGCCGGTTTATAACCTCAGGACATGGAATTATCTCTTAATTTTTAAAAGTTATTTGTGGTACAAAAGTCAATTTCCCCACCCTAACTATCCCCCTCCCCCTCAATTATTCTGGCCTAGTGCCAAACTTTGCCTTCATTCATGAGAGCTGGTTTCCTTTCAAATCATGATGCTTTAACTGTTTAGTTCCCAAAGCCAACATCCAAGTCAGGAAATCACAGCAGCAATAACAAAACATCCCAAATTATAAAAACCGAAGATATACTGCCAACCAAGCTCTCCTTCTTTATCCCATACTGCTAACACTAGGGAACAGACACCAATACAAACAGAAGTGTCTGTTACTTTTTCCTGAAACTGTCCCACAGAGTTGTCAGATTTAGCCAAATAAATTCACACCACTCAGGGCAGCTGAATCCACATCTAACACAAATGAAAGCAAGGTTTCACAGGAAAGCAGTCATGATAATATATGTATTCTATAAAAATAGCTTTAAGCCTTTGTTAAGTATACTTTACAAAAAAATACATAAAAACATACAATAAAAATCTAAGTAGCCTTAGGCCCAGCCACTATGGTTATTCTATTCTTCTGTGTCCCAGCTATAGAACACCCTTTCCTCTTCAAATTCCAGTCAACTCCTTACCTACCATATACCATCTGCCACACAACTTCTGTTATTCTATAGACAGATCCAGACTCTAAGATATATCTGAGCCTGGTCTCCAGACAGGCATTCCTTTTTCTGTATTAGAGTAAATCATATCCAATAATTTTATAAGGAGTTTTCATTTCTCTAAAGTACAGCTAAGGAGTCAGAAAGTGGTGGGGTAAAAAATCGAAGCTAATCAAAGAAGTACAGCAGTGGTAATTATTTTGGAGATCTATTGGCTGAGGGCACACCTCTGCTTGAAGATCTGTGTCCGTCTTTGAGGAAATAAGTTCCTATTAACAGCAACAAGGAACAATAAGGGACAAGAACAGACTTCCTTACTTTTCAATTGATATCGCCTATCTATCAATATACCACCCCAGGTGAACCCCTGTGCCCTCTGGTTCAGGCGGCTAAGGTGGAGGTCATGTAAAGCTCATGAACCTGGGTTCAAGACTGAGAGTCAAAGGTAAAAAGGAAAATAAATAAAAATATATATGTATGCACATATAAACACATATACATGCATAATACACACATATATATACACACGCATATATATAAATCCTAAATAGCTTCCTCATTTGGGCCTCTGAAACACAAAGCAAAATCATACTTAGTCTATCAGACTCTCATGAAACCCTTGCTTTTCCTCAAGTATTAAAGCTTCTAGAGTTTGAGAATATAGAAAAATAACCTATACCTCACCCAAAGATATTAATTTATAGAACTTTTCTTAATTCAATATCAACTTTAATTTTCAAATACCTAATTCTGAGCTAAATCTGAAATATAGTATTGGCCACTCGCAAAAAGCATTCAACAATTTACAAACTACAAATGGCACACTAATTTACACCAAGCTTACTTAGTAAATTTGGTGTAGATGTAAAGTAATAAGCTTCAAGTGGCTGAAGCTGTACAACTTCAATAACATCAAGTTGTACTTAACAGGAGTCCAGTAGGCACGCCCAGTTGGTTTACTGGTGAAGTACACCACCTTCAGCTGGTGCAAGCCCCATACATTCCAATGGCCCAGGTTGGCAACCCAGGGCTGGGGGGAAAAACAAAGATGAAAAACTAAATAAAAATAAATGCTTTTGATTCGTCCTAGTAGAGTAGTGGTTAGATCAATCACCTTCAAAGGAACACAGGCCATACACCCCTGGGTTTGAGTCCTGGGGTGGGGTTGGGAAGGGAGGGATGTGTGGAAAAACCAATGTGAACAACTAAATAAAAATGAAATGTTTCTTCTGCCTTTCTCTTCCTCTCTGCCTGCCGGTGTATGTATATGCCTTCATTCCTGCCTGTACCTTTCCTTATTAAAAAAAAAAAAAAAAAAGTCCATCAGAGGTCTCCAGATCTTCCAAGGACCATCTATCTATCTTATTTTTTTTTTAGAGGAAGGAAGAAAAGGAGGGAGAGGGGAAGCAGTTTTTTTTGTTTACTTTTTGTTGTGTCCCTCCCTTCTTCCCTTCATCAACCCATGGTCCATACTCCAAGTCTCACAGCAGCTTGAGCCAAAGGGCAGCACCCTACTATCATTTTAAAAGATAAAGGAAAACTTATCTGTAATAAATGGTACAAAGAAAATAATCCACTTTCCTCTTATCCAGCATATTTCCACAAGAGACCAACTATGAATTTCAAATGGAAGTTCACTAGTTTCATGTTTAACCAGATAGGATGGATTCACTATCTTTTAACAATCAAAGATCATGCCCATTTAAGTTCATGAAATACTGACTGCACTAAAACATAGGTGCATTTTTATCAGTTTTTAAGTTATAAAAGGCTTACATACAATTAAGCTGTCAATAGTGATTATCATTAACCATGAGTTAATTTTCCAACATTATACATGCTAAGGCAGTACTCTGTTTACCACAATAATGCCTTTGTATACTAAATTGATTAGTGGGCCAGAGACACCAGAAATGCTTTTAAGTCAACAGGTATTTTTCTTCAGGACCCTAGAAAATTAAGAACTATTTGGTAGCCAGTGATCTTGCTCTTTTCAGTTAAATTATGATCTATAAAACCAAAGATACTTAATCATGTGAGCTGGAAATTGTAAGTTAATGATAATTCTTGGTAAATGTTACACAAGTTGTGATGTGCTGAAAAATTATTTAAGGAAAAGAAAAGCTCTACCATTTAGCACACATTTAATGTGCCAATATTTACTTAATCTGCACAACAAACCAGGTAGGGTAGGGTCCTTTTCCCATCTCACAGATGTGGAAATTAACTTGATGAAATTAAGAAATTTGAATGAAGTCACTCATTCATCTAACAATAGTGGATGCTGCTTCCAAAGTCCAAACTTTTTCCACTACACTACACCACACCGTCATGCCTTGTCAAAACTCAAGAATCCAGTTCACTATGCTTACCTTGTCAATCTCCACCCAAGCCACAATAGCCAAATAAAAAATGTAAAGTAAAAAATACAAACCTTTTGCCAGGTATTTCCACTAATAGAAAACAAAACCCAGGACCCTCTTTTGATAGGCTAAGTACATACAATATAGATAAGTATACAAGAGATCTGACAAATGTTTGTAAGAGTCAAGTCATAAAGAATAACCACCAAGAGGAAACACATGGATTATCTGGATTCAGAAAACAGGCTTGAGATTAATTGTAGCTAAAAGCTTGCAGGTAACTCCTACAAAAGAAATATGAATTCAAACAATAAAATACACTTATAAAAAGCAATTATCAGTAACAAAATTGCAAATCCTGTATAGTCACCCAATTTTATTTTTCACAAACTATCAGTAACTTGCTAAATTGTTGTGCCAATTTTAACATATATCCCTGAACTCAGAAAACAAGCAGATTGGCGCACCCTGGTGGTTTAGTCATAAAATTCAGCTGGCACAGTCCACATATACCCCACGAACACGTGTTCAAGTCTGGTGCAAGGAGAATAACTAGGGTGAGCAAATAAATAAATATGCTTCCTCCCCTCTCTTCATGCCTGCTTGCCTGCTCATCTTCATTCTTGCCTGCACCTTTTCAAGAAAGAAAAGGAAAGGAAGGGAAAGGAAGGGAAAGAAAGGGAAGGGAGGGAAGGGAGGGCAGGGAAGTAGGAAGGGAGGGCGGGAGGGAGGGAGGAAGGAAGGAAATAACTAGGTCAAAATTAGTTAAGTTTGAAAAATTTTTTTTTTTTTTTTCTTAAAAGCCAACTTTAATGGGATGGGGGGAAGTGGTGGTGGAGCCCACTGGACAATGGTGAAAACACTGGTGGTTTGGTGGAGGGCAAAGTGTGCTGACATATCTGAGGCATGGAGAAAATGTACACATGAGGAACCTATACATATGAGTTTATTTTAATGCGTAAAATCAAAGTTAGTACAATAATTTTTTTTAAATAAAAAGCCAACTTTACACTGAAATATGACTAAATTTTTTACCTACACTTATGCTTATATAACATTTACAAGCTATTTACTGGCATTCACCCATCTCTCCCTCCAAAATAAAATCAAGCTGAAGTTATCTAGTTGTTAGTCCTTTCCTACAAACTACCTATAGTGGTTTTCAGTGGATCTCATCTATTTAGAGAAATCAGCTCATGATGTTCCAAAATTACTACTATTACAGTAACAATAAATCATCATAGACCGGTATGGATAGACACACTGGATCAATGTTACAACTTTTCCCATTAAGTATAGAAAATCTCAAGTAGTCAAAAGGAAAACTCAATTCTTAGAAAATGGGAGTTCCTCTCCACCTATTTAGAAATGTATACCATGCAAACAAACAGTACTACAAAGAAAACCATTTTGATTTCCTAATACCAGATATACGAATTGGGAATTACTTCCAAAATCACATGCTGATTTATTCTCTAGGTAAAGGTGATTTGTTCTTATTATCTAAAATAGACTAATATCTGTAAAAACAGGGGGAAAAAATCAGTCTTCAATTACTTGGATGTAATAAATTCATGATTAATTGAAAATGGGGTAACTATCAAGATGAACTAAAGCAAATTAAAAATAGTGATGAACTGACTAGGAGGATATACTTACTAAAATTTTGGTTAAAGTCAAGCAAAAACCTATTACACTTCCCTATAAAGCAGAATACAAATAGAAGAATACACAGATATAAGAGAGAGAAGATTTTTCACAAACAATTAAGATTCCCTGTCCCAAGACAGCATTTAAATTAGGGAGTACAGTTTACTGCAAAGTAGTACCCCTTAATGTGTTCACTCTTTATGGGTTTAAAGGAAGTAAGATTGTTGGAAAGACCATACAGACCTCTATTGAATCACGTATTACAAAAATATTAAAAAATTACATGAGTTCACCCTGGTGAACCAGCTGTCTAGTACACCCTGGGAGCAGTCCCACATACATCCCAAAGTCCAGGGCTCAAGACCTGAGGCTGAGGAGGAACAACTCACCAATGTGAACTAAATAAAAATAAAGTGCTTCTTCCTCCTCTCTCTTCCTGCCTGCCTGCCTGCCTACTCGCCTTCATTCCCTCCTGCACCTTTCCTATAAATAAGTTTCTTCTGCCTTTCTCTTCCTGACTGCCCTTTTCCTTAAAAAAAAAAAAAAATGTTTTTGAATTGCTGTCCTGCTCTACTCAATGACTTAAACACCATATAAAAAGAAGTTAATTATTTCATATCAGGTGGCACATGATTTTCATCTAAATTAATCTTTTCTATAAAGGTGGTTTACTTTTCCAATGACTCTAGGAATCCCACTGCCTACCCTTAGGAAACAAAACATGAAAATCATATATAGCATTATATCACTATGTAACTAACATCTACAAAATTACAATTATTTTCTTCCAAAAGACAAAACTCTAGTAGGGTACACCAGTACTTAACTAAGATAGTCTTGAATCCCTAACTTACTCCCATTCTTATAACAGAAGCATAGAACAGGAGTGAGAACATCTCATTTCTTACTACATGATTATTTCATTCCAGAGTGTCTGTACCTTCCCTATATCTTTGCAGGTGCATCAAGTTCTTTTAAGGCAACTCACAAATGTACATATTTATGTGACAGTAAAAATACAATTCGAACATCTCAATGTGCTGTTATCATATGTCAACTAAGTGAAGAAAAAGAAAAAAACTGTGTCAGTAAGCATATTAATGCTTTGTCACAGATTTTTAATGTATTTGAATTCTACTTTTTGACTTGGCTTTTTCTTTGTTCCTAAGTATTCACCTCTAGGTTTGTGTGTCTTTCCCTCTCTAGCTTTCCTAGTCTATACAGCTTAACCACGAGCTTCAGACATTTTACTCTACATTAAGCTTCTCATCATTCACTTCTGTTATGATGACAGTTCTTTATCAATTTCTGAAGTCAAAAATAATGAAAGGGGAAAAAAACCCAAAACCCATGTACCCTCTATATGTTTCACTGAATCTCTAATTTTAAAAGAGCCTCCAATAGGAAGGGAAATAAAGGGCGGGTAGCAGGGTACGATGCTAAGAAAATAAGTTAGCAACACAGTCAATGACTCTGAGAACTCTTTTCATCTATCCTCCACTTTAATAATTATCACACAAGGATTCGTATGTGTGATAGGCTATGCTAGAACTAGACTATCTACTGGTGATCAGAGATGGAGACCACTCTGGAATCTAGCTTATTTTTCTGACTGGACAAGTCCAGAATTTGCTTCACTTAGACATACATCTGTGACAATCATGGTAACTCACGAGGCACCCAGTTATCAGAATTTTAGGACAACCACACAATTTTCTCCTCATATTACACTAATAAGAAAAATGGAGTCCAACATAAAAGGAACAATCTAGAAAGTAAAAAGTGGTACATGTGTGATTGCCAAATCTAAAATAAACGTTCATGCTGTTAAAATTTACATATCAGCCAGCACTGGTGGAGAAGAGGTTGGGCATAGTCCACATACATCCCAAGGTCATGCATGGGTCTGTATTCTGGGACTGGGGACAACCAAGATGAACAACTAAATAAAATAAAATGCTTCTCCTCTCTTTAAAAAAATGTTTGAAGCTTATAAACATTTAGATTATCTATAGAAAGATGTTAAGAAATCTAAGTTGTGCCTCCAGAGAAAATACGAACTCTCTTTTCTCCAGTTGTGAGTATTGCAATGTGCATATATTAATCTATCCAAAAATTAAATAAAATTTAAAAATAAATTTCAATTTTATATATAAATTCTAAAAGAAAATGCAGGAGGAAAGGAAGGGATAGAGCTCCAACGCTTACCTGGAAGGGGCACAAACCACCAGGCAAAATTCAGTAAGACAGGCAACAAGGCTATTATTACAAAGAATACTAGATACCCTAAAGGATAAAGATTAGAGATCTAGGAAAAAAGATCTAGCTGACCAAATACTAAATATACTGATAAAGGGGTTTTTCAAGGTTAAAGCAGCTTTACTCATCTAAAACTATCAATACTGTACAAAGTTACACTAATACATATATGCTCAGTTAACTAATACAAGTTTAATATCAGACCTGATGGGATGAAATATTTTCTTCCAATGGGGTATTCTGAACTTTCATTACTCTTGTCCAGCAATAAAAATAAAAATCTAAGCATCTAGATGAGTATTTAATCCAGTACCCTCTCAAAGAAACTTCTTTGCTAAAAGGAGAGAATATTTTCATGCAGGGGAGAATCAAGTGGTTTTTTTCCTTTTTTTGAGAGGAAGGAAGAGGAGAAAGAAGCACTTTTATTTATTTTTGGTGATCCTCCACCCCACTTAGCCCACAACATTTACATAGTCCATGCCCCAGCTGCTGACTTACCATCTGAGTTACCAGGGTGCACCAAATAAGTGCTTTTAAATTGTACCTAAACACAGCCCAAGGAGGAAAAAAAATCTGCCTGGTATGGATTTCACTTAAGGGGAACTTTTGGCAGCCTGTTATCTGAGATTTGCCTATCAGTATTAAAAAGCACATGGAGCCTATAGAACAAAAGATGTCACTTTTCTTACTCAGGGACAAAAATCTGTTGATTACTGGTGAGATTTGGTAAATTGCTCAGAGGTTTATCATTTTACCAGGCGTAAATATCTACCTTAAATAAGTTTACCCTTAGGAGTTCACCACATGGGGCAAGTCAGAGGATTAGTTAGCTGCTTTCAGCCGGATTAGTTAGCTGCTTTAGGCAGAGAGCATAGACCACATATCCCAAGAACCCAAGTTCAAGACCTGGAGCCAAATAAAAACCAAGATAAACAACTAAAAGTAAATAAAGTACTTCCCTCCTCCTCCTCTCTCTTCCTGTCTCTGCTCGCTTTCATTCCTGCCTGCATCATCGTCATCATCATGTTTCCTATATGGGCATGCACTTGTGGTTCAGGCAGCTGAGACACCAGTGTGCGGACTATATACAGGTCCAAAGACCTGGCTTCAAGAACTACGGCTGAGGTGAAAACTCAAACACCCAATTTTTTTTTTTTAAAGAAAAGGTAAAGACAGGAATGAAGGTGTGTAGGCAAGCAGGCAGAAGAGAGGAGGAAGACACATTTTATTTATTTTTTTATTTAGTTGTACATCTTGGTTGTTCTCCCTGACCCGGGACATGAACCCAGGTCCTTGGACCGCGTTTCAGCCTGGAGATAGTTTACTGAATCATTACTCCACCAGGTTGTGCCATAAGATGTTTTATTCCCCTCTGCCTTAAATGCTTTTTCCTCTCCTTCCTTCCTTCCTCTTTCTAAAAAATAGAGTTCCCTACAAATACTACTGATTTCCCAGTTTTCAACAATTTAATGTCACTTATAGGTCCTTGTTACTAAAATAGGATTACTCAGCCTCAACACTATTGACATTCAGAGTCAGATAATTCTTTTTTGTGGGGACCAGTACTGTGTACTGTAGGATACTTAGCTGCACCTCTGATCTCTGCACACCAGATACCATTAATACCACCACCTATTTTAAGAAAAATGTCCCCATACACAGTCAAAATATTTTCTTACTGGAAAAATATTTCTAGTTGGTAACTGTTATATTAAATATCAACACAATTTTACTCTTAAGGAGGTCGGGAGGCTATTATCACCAACAGTCTCAAACCTTAAAATAGAGAAATTAAGTAACAGTCGTTAGCTTTGGGGGTGAGGAAGGATGAGGAAGAGAAGGTATGAAAAAGGGTTCTTGATAAAGGTAATCTCTATTTTTCCCTAGATAATTACCTTATAATTTTTTCTCTATATTGTACCTTAGTTAAAAATAAAATTTACAAAAAAACAAACAAAACTGGTAAGTAAGAGACTGGAAATATTTCTTTACCTCTATGCTGCTAGAAATTAGGTGCAAAAGGCAAAGACACTTGAGGGGCAGAAAGACAAGTCCTGAAATACTTCTTGATGATGATTTATTCTTGAGATCAAGAGAACTGACAGGTCCATTCTTTAGTCATCAGCTCCTGTTACCCATTCCTTTTATCTATAAAGCTTTCTAAGATTGATAATTACATACGAGGTCAGAGAGCGTATTCTATTAACCTGACTTTCATTATCTTTTATTTCTGAAGTTAAGAAAGGCTCTTCAAAACTCCCTCTAACAGAAAATCTCCAAATAGTATTAAAGAGATCTGCATGAGATCAGGTATGAAACAGATATTGACCCTTAACATCAAGATACTTGCCTATCCCCAAGCAAACCAACAAACAAGAACTGGATTCTCTACTCCACCAAGTAGGACAGATAAAGGGGATAATATGAAACAAAGGAAAGTAGGAAGGAGTATAGAAACAGAACAAAGGCCTTGAAGAGTGGATAGGAAAGTTTTCAGGACCAACAAAGCAATTCCCGGTGCACCCTGGCAACAGGAGTTACGTCTGCAGCTGCAGCAGAGTCCGTAGCCAAGGACCCAGGTTTGAGACCTAGAGCATACACAACCAGAAAAAAAAAGAATTACATTACAAATAATTTCTTTTTAAAGGAAAGGTACATGAAGGAATGAAGGTGAGTAGGCAGGCAGGTAAGAAGGCAGGAAGAGAAAGGAAGAAAAAACATTGTATTTCATTTTTAGTTGTTCACATACATGGTTGTTTCCCCCTGGACCCAGGACTCAAACCCAGGGGTATGTGGGCTTGGGCCTTTGCAGGCAAATGACCTAACTGCTATTCAACCAGAGTGCATCCTAAATAAATTTTTTAAATGCTTCTTCCTCCTCTATTTCCTGCCTGCCTGCCTTCCTTCCTGCCTGCTTCCCCTTCCTCTTAAAAAAAAAAAAGAAAAAGAAAAAGAAATTAATTCCCAGTATTGCTGAAATATTACGTTATATAGAGGAGTTTAGATTTCCCTACATTCTCCTTACAGATCCATAATTTTATTTATTTATTTTTTAATTAAAGGTGGGAGAGGAATGAAGGTGAGTAGGCAGGAAGGCAGGAAGAGAGAAAGGAAGAAGCACTTTTTATTTTTATTTAGTTATACAACTTTAGTTATCCTCCCCAAGGCGGGATGTGAACCTGTGTCCTTGGGATGTTTGTGGTCTGTACTTTGGTTGGATGCAGTTGACCAAACCACTACTCCTCCAGGGCCTGCCACATTCATAAATTCAAGAGAAAAAAAATCAGACTAGATATTATGTTCACTGTTTTTTATATTCATGGCAATTTTATTAAGATCTCTTTCAAAGGATCTTTCTAAAAAGAGAATTGGTTAAGCAAACACTTGAGTTAATTGAAAAATACTATGGCTATGGTTTTAAAAACAAAAACAGGCACATCCTGGTGTATTAGTGGTTTGGTCAACTGCCACTCATCGAAGTACAGTCCACAAACATCCCAAGGACCCGGGTTTGTGTCCTGGGCCAGCGAGAACCACCAAGATGTACAACTAAATAAAAATAAATAAAAATGCTTCTTTCTTCCTGTCTGCTTACCTTCATTCCTGTTTGGACCTTTCCTTAACAACAACAAAAAAAACCTCTTAAAACATTATTTAAAAGGAAAAATGAATATTCCAATCACTTGATTTTGCCTTTTTCATTTCTCCTAATATTATGAGGGGAGAATTATCTTATCTAACTAGAAGAATGTGAACAAAAGATAGTTACCTCAAAAGGGATTACATGATTTTTGGTGCTAAGTATCTCATCCTATCTAATGGAGTGCAAAGAAAAAATGCTTATCGGGAAATAACTGATAACTAATAAAGAGATAATCAAAAGATATACTCAAATAATCAAAATTACATCATGTTGCTATAAAGTGAAAGTTTATACTTATGAAAAATTTCTTCTGGAGAGCCCTGGTGGTTTAGTGATTAGGTATGCTGCCTATGGCCTGCACAAATCATATACACCAAAGCACCTGGGGTCACGTTCTGGGGTCTGGTGGGAGCCAAGACGAACAACTACATAAGGTAAATGCTTATTCCTCTTTCTTCCTGCCTACCTGCCTACTTTCATTCCTGCCTATAACTTAAAAAAAAAAAAAAAACTACAGGAATTCAATACTAGATCTTAAAAAAAAAAAAACCCAACTACACTGTAACAGACTTAAATCACCACTCTTGCTATATTATATACATTAAGTTCCCACAACACTTAGTCAAAGTTTTATACATCTTAAAACATTATTTAAAAAATAACGAGGGGGCGGGGGGGGGGGCGGGGGGTGGTGGCTGGAGTAACAATTAGGTCAGTCACCACTTAAGAAGTCCTAGGTTGGAGTCCAGGGCCCAGGAAGGAAGCACAACAACCAGAGTGAACAACTGAATTAAAAAAAAAAAAAATGCTTCTTTCTCCTCTCTCTTCCTGCCTGACTGCCTAACTCAACTTCATTCTTGCCTGCATCTTTCCTTTAAAAACAAACTAAAAGACTGCTAAATAAAGATGCTCTTACTTCAGAGACTAATGTATGTTTGCACATTCAAATATTAAACTCCTCTAAAATGCCGTCTGCTTGCTGAAAATTGTTAGAAATTTTAAAAAAGTAAGTTACCAACATACCAATCCCAAATCACACAATTCTGATAGGTATTTTAAACTGTCAAATCTCCAAGGTTAAATAAAAATCAGAAACCTTAGTAACAATCAAGGTAAAAAGTGATTCACAGAGAAAATGCATTAGATTTACAAGTATTTAACAAGATGAAACTATTATTGGGCAACAACTTTGAAACTTTCATGAAAATATCTGGCTTAACCTTTTGATAAAAAATGTCCTTTCAAAAAACACAACATGGGAAGAACTACTTCCAACCTTTTATAAATATTCACAAAATAATAGTTATTCCACCACTAATTTAGGATCAGAATTCAGCCACACCACAGATTAGCAAGTTTTTTCTATTAAGGGTCAGATAGCAAATATTTTATGCTTTGGGGGCCTTAGCTTTGTTGTGACTACTGACAGTGCAGCAACATGAAAACAGCCATAGACAATGTTTATTTTCCATCACATGTGATTGTAGTCATTTCCAATAAAGCTTTATTGGACTGCATCCTTGTGGCTCAGGCGAATGAGACACTGCTGTGCAGATCATGTATAAGTTCAAGGATCTGGCACACCCTGGTGAAGCAGAGGTTAGGTAAATCGCCTCTGAAGAAGCAAGCTACATACCCCGCTGGGTTCAAGTTCCAGGTCCAGGCAAAAACAACCTATGTGAACTAAATAAAACAAAATGGTTCTTCCTACTCTCTCTTCTTGCCAGCCCACTCGGCTTCATTCCTGACTGCACTTTTCCTTTAAAAAAGAAAAAAAAAGTTCAAGGATCCGGGCGCACCCTGGTGGCCTAGTGCACCTTAGGAGCAGTCCCACATACATCTCGATGTCCAGGGTTCAAGACCAGGGCCAGAGGAACAACCAATGTGAACAACTGAAAATAAATAAAGTGCTTTTCTTCCTTTCTGCCTATTCACAGTCATTTCTGCCTGAAGCTTTCCTTTAAAAAAAAAAAGTCCAAAGATCCATGTTCACAACCCAGGATAGGGGTGAAAAATGCAAAATAAATATACTTCTTCCTTCCTTTAAAAAAAAAAAACCTTATTCTTCTTCCCTTTCCCTCCTTGAAAAACAAAACAACAAAAAAAAGATGGACATCAAAATGAGAACTTTGTATAATATTCTTGTATTGTGAAATTTTTTTTAACCATTTAAAACTGTGAAAGTCATTCATGATTTTAGTTCATGAATCAGACAAAAACAGGCAGCATGCAAAATCTGGTCTACTGTCTTTAATTTGTTGTCCCTGGATCTATTTTATTTATTCATTTATTTTTAAAGGAAAGGTACAGACAGGAATGAAGACAAGTAGGCAAGCAGGCTGGATAAGAAAGGAGGAAGAGCATTTTTATTACTTTTTATTTAAGCTGTACATTTTGATTATGCCCCCCAGGGTCCCAGGAAAAGAACCCGAAGGCAGCTAAACAAATCACTATTCCACCAGCATGTGCTTCTCTTTCATTTTTACTATTCATATTTACAAAAAAGTAGAATAATATTACTTATCATCTAGCTTAAGAAATCAAAAATCACTAATGAAACTGAATTTCTCTAAGTAAATACTCTAATCCTATTTTCCTCCTTTTCCTCAAAGGTAACCCACTATACTGAATTTGGTGTTTATTACTCTCATGCTTATTTTTGTATTTTTATGTATGTAGATTATCCACATAAAAATATTGTACTCTTTTACAAGTTAAATTTTGAGTTTTTCTAAAATACATAATTAAACATTGTTTTACTTCTTTTTATTTTATATATAGCTTCTGGTCCAAGTCTCAAACCCAAGGCCTTACCTTTCATAACTTGTGCCTCAGCTGCCTGAGTTGGGGTGGGGGGTGGGGCACACTCTAACTTTATATTATTTCATACATACATATATCCTTTTGCAACTCCTCTTTTTTCTTTAACATTTTTTGTATTTATCCAAGTTGATATACATAACTATTTCAAGCATCTTAAATGGCATACAGAATGCCATGAGTATACCACAATTTAGTTTATTTCCTGTTCACCCAACAAATTAATCACATATTATGGCTGGCACTGGTCTAGGTGCAAGGGCTACAACAGCGAATAAGGCAAAACTGCTTCCTCCATGGAGTTTACTCTGATGGACATTAACACTTCCTTTTTATTGATATCATTATTATTTCCCAAGTGAAGTCTCAGAAGAAGCCCTAACCTAATTTAACCAAAAAAATGAACAGTGTGAAGAAAAAAGGGTTATCAAAATAAGTGAAAAAGAAATCTTTTCTTCTTCATTCATTTATTTAAAGGTACTTCTTGTTCAAAATATAAAAGAAAACCCCTGAAATAAATTTTACACCATAGATCAAGAACTGTTAAACTTTCATCATGTTAAAGTCAGAACCCCCTTCACCAGTTGCCTTCATTCAGGCTTACACTCCAAATAGGTCACCAATGATAGATAAGATAACTTTCACACTTCCAATTTCTTTTTCTATTCATTTCCAAAAACTCATGTCAAGCAGTAAGGAAGATAAAGATCAGCAGCGGATCTAAATCTTTTGATTATTCAATAGAATTAGTAATCCAAATTTTAAAAGAATGGAGATTAACAGGCCCAGAAGACAAGGTTTGTTCCCTTGAAGAAAAATGTCAGACTTCCTGAAAAGGAATTTAAACAAGACACCACCAATAAATTAACAAAATATGTCTTAATGCTCTTTTAATCCAAAGGAAACAGTAAATCTCAACACATCTCACTTCCTCTAATTAGCCAAATTTCCTACCACTCCTGAACAATGTTTATGAAAAGTAAATGTTTCATTTTAGTCCTAACAGTAGGCACTGAGAATGAGACAAAAGAAAGAAGATATGTGGGGCTGAGGTACCACCAAAGACAATTCTCTTGCTCTGACTATTCCAAGCAGGTAAAGACCTACTAATAAGTTCTTAGTTCATTAAACTAAATTGAAATCTACTAAATAAAATAAACCACCCTTCACCCTAAAAGCAGAGAAACAGGATGAGAAGGAAAACAAACAAGAGCCCACTGAGCAGGAAAACTAGTTGGGAAGAAATCTAAGTTGTATAAGGCATTTGATCTTCTCTATCTTAACATACCCATTCCCTGAAAATAGCATGACCCTGCTTTATAGCAGTGTTTGACTATCTCTACCTACTGGGAGTTCAACAAGAACTCTACTAAGGAGGTTTCCATGTGAGCAGTCATCTGGGAACTGTACATGTATGCTCCTTACTCCAAAGTTGTCCTGATTTAAAAAGATTGTTTGACAAGAAATCAATTTATCAAAACCTACATTTAGATTGACAATGAAAGGGTTTCGGGACACTTATAAGAAAAAAAAAAAAAATTAATGTTTTTCTTTCAACAACTGGTTATAATCACATGGTCAAAATCTAAAGATAATTAATTTTAAGAATTAATACAGTATATACATGCTCCCAAAGGATTGGAAGTCCTCATTACTATCCAGTCACACAACTTACTCGAAATTCAGGTTTAAATTGAGTTATTTTAGAAACTCATAGCCTACTGGTGTGAATGTAAATTTCTGGAGGATAATTTAATAATATCAAACAAAATTTGTTGGGTCCAGTAGTTGTATGTCTAGGTATTATAGCTATAGATTTACTAAAATGCATAAAAGTGGCAGATGTTTCACTAGAACCTTGTTTATAATACTTGGAGCGCACACACACACACACACACACACACACACACACACACACAAGCTAGAAACATGGTAAATGTTCCTCAAAAGAAACAAATTAAGTAAAGTATATTGACACAATAAAATACAGCCACTAAAACAAAGACATAAACGCATCTCATGTATATATCTACACATACATATATACACATAGTTAAGAACACAAAATTTTAAAAGAGTATGAGTTGAGTCATATTTTCTAATATTCAAATTCAAAAAGCTATATGCACCCCTATATTAACTGTAGCACTATTTATAATACCCAAGAAATAGAAATAACCTAAGACAGAAGAATGGATAAAGATGTAATATATAAATAGAAATACTCAGCTAAGGAAAAAAAAAGACGAAATCTTGCCATTTGCAAAAACACGGATGAAACTAGAGAATTATGCTAAGTGAAATAAATCAGAAGAGAAAGGCAAGTATCAAATGATTGCACTCACCTGGAATACAAAGAAGCAAAGCAAATGAATAGTCAAAACTAAACACTTGGACTTGAGAAGAGAACTGAGGTTTATCAGAGGGTAAGAAGATGGGTAGTGGGAACAACTGGTAAAGAACTATTAGAAATCTAAAGGTAGGCATGGTATATTATCACATATTTGATGAAGAGTGAACCAGTACATCTAAAACATATTGTTTTGTAAACCAATGTTATGGTATGATATCTTATATTTCATGAAGAGTGAGCCTGCACACCTAAAGCTTTAATATAAAGAGTTTTTAAACAATATTACCTCAATTTATACACATGTGCGTGCGTGCATGTGTTGTGTATTTATGTGTGTGTGATACTCTCTGATTCTGTATTCTGGTTCTTGTACTTACTACGTAAGTGATCTCACCCTCTATGAACTTCAGTTTATTCATCTGTAAAATAGCAATTTTATAGGTATCTACCTTTAAAAGTATTGTGAGGATTCAACAAGTTAACTATCATGAAGTACTCAGAATAGTGTCTGGCACACATAAAAGTGCAGTAAGTGTTGTTTTCTTAAAAACATAACCAAGGTGGCACGCCCTGGTAGAGCAGTGATTAGGTCAATCACCTCCACATACCACAAGCCATATACCACGGGGTTCAAGTCCCAGGCTTGGAGGGAAGCAACCAATGTGAACTAAAATAAAAATAAAATAAAGATGCTTCTTCCTCCTCTCTCTTCCTGCCTATATACTCCTGTTTGTACCTTTCCTTTAAAAAATATAAAATATTTAAGGTATCAAAATGGTTAAGGGCAGGTAGTCACAATAGCTAAAATTAAAGCAACAGAGGGTGGGACAGTAACAAATAGATGGAAAGGTACTTTGAAAGTAGAATTTTCAGGATTTGGTAAACCTCACACTTAGACCCAAATTACAAAAAGTGTTGAATTAAGGTGCTCTTACTACTTTATGTTGGTTACTTAGTTTATAAACACATTTTATCTAGCATTATAGCTATTTTACTTCATGCCTTTCCTTCTATATATCTAAAGAACTGCAGCTATGTCATTTATCGTTCTACACTCTACAACATGTATGTATATGTTTTAAGCAGTAAATGTATAACAAACATCTGTGAATATATGAGTGGTTGGACCTTTTCAATTCCTCATCACCAGTGGAGTAAATGGTTAGAAAGTAAACAGAACTCTGACAGGTGGTATCAGAAAAGAGACCCAAGTTTTCTTTTTATCAGAGTAATTAACTATCATTTTCCTAGACCAAACCAGTTTAAGTCAGCGAAAACAATTTAAGGTCTACACTCAAGGAAGTAGAAAAATAAGCCCATATCACTGAACAGGGCCTTGGATTTTCGGATATAATTTGAGATTTAAGACTACTAAGGAAAATACAAAACAGACTTCATGAACTATGTAATCAGCATGCCTAAATTAGTTTTAATAACCAACCTAGTAGTACTCAAATTATGTTTATTCAATGTTGACTAAGATAATAGTAGCAATGAAAGTCATTAAAAAGATTTGTAAGCAACAGGAAAAGTACATAGCCAATTTCCGTAACAGGTCATAATAGAATAACATAAACCCAAGTATTCCTTCCCAATAAATTTCTGCACCAAGGACACTATCAACAGAGTAAAAAGACAACCCGCGAAATGGAAGAAAATATTTGCAAATCATATCTCTGAAAATACAACACAGATAAAAAATGGCTAAGGATTTGATGAACTATTTCTCCAAAGGAGATATACAAATTATCATTAAAACCATGGAAAAATGATCTTATTAGATCACTAAGTCATTAAGATCACAAATCATCTCAAAATCACAATGAAATACCACTTCACACTAAGTAGGGTGACTTTTCTTTAAAAACAAAAACAAAAATCAAGCAGTGTTGGTTAGGATGCAAAGAACTGGAACCCTTTCTTGTACTGGGAATGTAAACAATACATTTGCTACTGAAAACAGTATGGCAGTTCCTCAAAAACTTATACACAGTTACTGTATGATCCAGCAATTCCAATTCTCAGTATAAAACCAAAAGAACTGAAAATGGGGATTTCAAAAAATAATCTGTACACGCATTCATAACATTATTTGCAACAAGTCAAAAGAAACTACCCAAGTATCCATCGATAAACAGATAAAATGATGTACTATATAGATGAAATTATTCAGATTTTTAAAGGAGTGAAATTTTTTGAGACATGCTGAAACCTTTATGAACCTGGAAGATATTATGCTAGTGAAATAGCCAGACGTAAAACGTAAAAAATATTGTTATGATTCCACGTAGATGAGATACCTATAATAGTCAAATGCATAGAAATAGAAACTGAAAGTAGAATGGTGGTGTTTAGGGGTGGATATACCGGGTTTGTTTTTTAACACAGTTTCAATTGGGAAGATAAAAGTTCTGGAGAGGCATGCCCTGTGGCTCAGATGCTAAGCCCGTGCTTATGGTATAGTTCATGTACAATCCAAGGACTCAGGTTCATGTGGTAGAGGGGTGGAGATGACAACTAAACTGAACAACAAAAAAAGAAAAGGTTCTTCTTCCTTTCTCTTCCTGCTAACTGCCTGCCTTCCTCTTTAAGAAAAAAAAAGTTCTGGAAATGGATACTGTGATGGTTGCACAACAATGTGAATGTACTTAATATCACTGAAACATACACTTTTAAATGATCGATTTAAGTTATGTACATTTTACCACACATAAACTATGTGAAGGTTTGCAGTTATAAGAACGTCTAGCATTGGCATGTCTTGGTGGAGTAATGGTTTCATCAACTGCCTCCTACTGAAGCTTAATCCACATACATTCCAAGGACCCAGAGGTTTGTATCTGGGCCAAGGGGGAACCAAGATGTACAACAAAATAAAAATAAAGTGCTTCTTTCTCCTCTCCTCTTGCCTGTTTCCCTACTCACCTTCATTGCCACTCGTACCTTACCTTAAAAAAAGTTTAGGCGGCCCTGGCAGAGTAGCAGTTTTGTCAATTGCCTCCAAAGGAAACCAATACTTCTAGGTTCAAGTTCGGGGGGGGGGGGGGAATGACCAACCAAGGTGAACTAAATAAAAATAAAGTAAAATGCTTCTTCCTCATCTCTCTTCCTGCCTGCCTGTCTGCCTGCCTATTTGCCTTCATTTCTGCCTGCACCTAAAAGCTAGCATTTACTGAACAGTTACTATCAGGCACTGGGAAGTTTAAGTGAAAGGTCTTAAAACGAAGTGGCAGAGCAGAAATTTGAACCCTGAAGTTTCTGACCAGAATTACATACTTTTTTTTTTTTTTTTAATGACAGAAAGGGAGAGGAGGAAGTATTTTAAGGAAGGAAGAGGAGGAGGAAGCTCTTTTATTTTGTTTGCTACCCCCGCCTTCACCCCTCTGGGTCTCAAACCTGGCTCCTTGGGCTTTTAAACTGTCTAAGCCCCAGTCACCAACTTTAGCACCTGAGTCAAAAGGGTTGCTCCATTTGCTATTTTCAAGATGTTTCTGCCCACTGTAAAACATAGATGCAAAAGATGATTTTAGAGTTATGTGTATTCCTTGGGAACTCTCAGTTCAATATTAATGCATTACACAGAATTCAACTGGGAAATAGGTCTCTAAGCAGAAGGACAAACAGGTTAATGAAAACTTAGTATTTGATCTTAGTGCAATAGAGAACCATATTCTAGATTCATTCATTTGGCAGATAATAGCAGAATTTTACAAAAAAAAAAAAAGGCAAACTTTCCAAATTCACTATGAACTCAGCTGAGGAACTAAATGTTCCACACTACCTGAATTCGGAAATGAGAAAATAATGGCATCAGAGTAAAATTGATTTACTTACGGACACTTAATATAGGTCAAACTAGTTAATGGAAAGAGTGTCAACACTATTCATATAAATCTCTGCAGAAACCAATATAAATTTGTTTTCTGGCTAAACTTTTCAGGGCAGTAGCAAAGCACCTGAGCAAGTGTTTCAATCTCTTTGATAGCAACACATCAACACAGCCAAACTAAAGTTTAAAGAGTGACTTAAAACTGCACCTTCCTTAAAAAAACACTTTACTAGGGAAATCTTTTCAATTTCTTCCAGTGTTAGCTCAAACTGCAAGATAAAAGTTTGGAATTCAAGAGTGAACACCACTCAGGAAAACTTGGTCCCTAAAACTATATAGGACATATTATTAAAGTTTTCTTTTGTTGTTTTTAAACTCCAGGACTAAACTACCACTTTTTAAAGGACGAAAAATCAAAGGTATTATTCCTTCCCTCCTCTGATTCCTAGGTATGTTTGCATATCTCACAAATGAAGAATTATGGACTTTGCAGCTTTCTTACTGTGAATACTACCATCTTTACAGAAAGGAAAGGTTTCTTGCTTCTGGCTCAAGGGTTTCTGCTCAAAGTAGAAACCTTACTCTCCTGTTCTGGCACTTAACATGCAAGGTGGGGGCTGCATCTCAGTTACAAATTATCCACCTGGGAACTCACTGAAGGTGATGGCCAAGTTGGTTGATTTGTGGCATGCCTTAGATTTATAAGGGAAAAATTGGCACCTTCCATACTGGTAAAATTTCTAAAAATTATCGGGCCTAATTCCACCATATTAGTTCTCTGGGAAACCAGCACAGCACATAGGAGCCGTCAGTTCCCTCATTCCAGAATAACTATCTTTAAAAAAAAAAAAAAAAAAAAAAAAGGTCAACTCACAGAGAAACTACCAGGAGCAGAACAGCAAAGTTCATTTTTTCTTAAACCATTCAGAGAGATCACTAACACCCTAGCACTCTCTCACGTCAAATAGTTTTGAAAAGCACTGCATCCTTTAGCCATCCTCTTACCAGTCCTAGTGCAGGGTAGATTTAAATATGCAAGGCTCTGGAAGTCATGTTGGTTGTAAAGAATCTGCTTTAACTCAAATTTTTTAAAGCCCCATTTGACCATATAACTTTTTTTTTCTCCCACGTAAGACCTATTAACAGTGGTACATCCTGGTGTCTCAGATGCTAAGCTGGAAGCTGGGGCATAGACCATGCAAAGCCCAAGAAATCCAGGTTTGAGACCCAGAAGGGTGGGGCTTGGGGGAACAACCAAAAATAAATGATAAATAAAAGTGGTTCCTCCTCCTGGCCCTTCCCTAAAAAAAAAAAGTTTCTCTCTCCTCTCCCTTCCTTTAAAAAGGGCATGTCCTGGTGGTCTAGCAGTTTAGACCACTGGGCATAATCAACATACATCCCAAGGTTCCTGGTTCAAGAACCAGAGCCAGGTAACAACCAAGTAAACAACTAAATGAAATAAATAAAAGTGGCTCTTCCTCCTCTTGCTTCCTGCCTGCCTGCCTACTTGCTTTCATTCCTGCCTGCACCTATCCTTTAAAAAAAAAAAAATACAAAAGAAAGAAACACTTTATGAGAAACTTTAGGAAAATGTAAGAGCACATCTCTCTTAGGTCAGGTTCTTAACTCACCACATATTAATCTGAGAGTCTAGCAAAATGACAATCTCTCTGGAAATAGTTTTCTTACCTATAAAATGGCTATAACATCTCGCTCACAGAGTCACCATAGTAGAAACTTTTACACAAAGAAAAGTGCTCAAAAATGTTGATATTTATTTTTTAAATTCCCTTTAAGTTCTAAGTTTCAAAAACACAAAATTTTTTTTTAATCTGAGAAAATTATAGAACTCAAAACTGAGATGCGCCCTGGGGGAGCTGTCATTAAGTCAATTGCCTCCCAAGGAGCAAGCCACATACCCCTGAGTTGGAGTCCCTGGTCAGGGTTTTCGACCAGTACGAATAACTAAATAAAAATAAAATAAAGATGTTTCTCCTCTTCTCTCCTCCCTGCCTGTCCACTGGCCTTCATTCTTGCCTGCAACTTTCCTTAAAAAAAAAAAAAAAAGAAAAAAAAAAGAAAGCTGAGAGGCTCTACAGTACCTAATAGAACACATAATTAACAATTTTACAGAGTGCTTTAGAGTTTAAGTCCCTTTCCATGCCTAGTATTCTACTACTACGTGAATCTGAAAACCCTTTTTTAAGCCTCCTGATCAAATGTTTTCTCCACGGGCTCAACACAGTCTGCACCTTGGCCACCTATGTCACAGGGGTGCATCTCAAAGTTGTCTTGATTGTGTCTCATTTTGGGGGAAACTGGGATTTGTAATCTCTGAAAAAATAGGCTAGAATGTTAGAAAGACTGAGTAGATATCAAGATTAATAAAGTCCCATTATAATGATGAGAGATTAGAAATGTTAACAGGAAAGTTTACACATCTCTTATCTAGAAAGTATATTTATAAAGATAACTTTTTGAGAGTATTTAAATTCAGACTTCCCTGGGAAGGAGAGAGCAGGCTAGTAAGCCACAAAATGGAAAGAGTATATAACACAGGTGTAGAGTCTAGAAATCCTGAGTCAAAACCTAGTTTTTTCATTTATTAGCTGTATGACTCTGGAAAAGACCTCCTAATTTTTTAAATTCCCATTTTCCTTGGAGTAAAAACCTTATATAGGCATTACAGTGCCCTAAAAGGTCTTAAATGATCTGCCCTTCCCAACCTCTTCTTTGTTACCCTTGCCTTCCTTTTGCTCACTCTATTCCAGCCATATAGATTTGTTCTTGAAATACGTAAGTCACACTCTTTATCTTAGGACCTATCCCCTCTGGTGAGAAATATCTAGTTTTTCCCCACAGAAAAGGTGGGAAATGTCACCTTTTCAATGACACCTTATCTCCGCCCTATTCCTAAATTCTTTCCCTTTTCTGTTTTATTTTTCATAGCATTTCCAACTTTACAATATACTTTTACATTTATTGCTTCTTGGTTCTCCTGATATAAGGGCTATTAAAGCACAGATTTATTTATTTATTTTTTAAATAACCCAGTACAGTGTCTGGCATATAGCTAATACTCAATAAACATTTGTTGTTCAAATAGGAATAATAACTTTAACCTCATGTTTACAACAAAAGTATGAAATATGATAAGCTAAATATGGGCATCTTAAAATGTCTTGTGCACTTTGAAGCATTATACAAATAATGATGATTGCCTTCCCATCAAAAGAATGAATACCATTTGATAATTGAAAAAAATCTATATATGTTCACATGTATTTTCAAATCTCACCTAACTTCCAGCCCCTTGTTTCCAGTTAATTACTGTGTGCTAGACAGATCCACATCTGAATTATTGGTACCTCAAACCCAATATTTTCATCATCTGTTCTCCTTTCATGATTCACTGAGCCACCTAAGCCAGAAAAGTGACTATCATTGTCAATTACTAAGTATTTTGAAACCTATACTTTATTTCTATCACTGGTCTCCTAAGTCAGGTACATAACTTTATTTAAAATACTGCTATAATCTCTTCCCTTTTAAACTGTCATGTTTTGTCTTCAGGATGGTCTAGAAGAGATCTGATTATTCTACTTCTGCTTCTAAAAGGCATTCAATAATTTTCAGTCACTTAAAGGTAAATTTTAAACTGCACAATATTCAAAGTCCTTTTATTATCCTAGCACCTTTGTCTTCCATCCTTACTTTTCCCCCTTACAGTTTATACATGAGGAAATACAGTTCTTTTTAGTTCCCAGATCAACTTCCAAATCTCATCTCAAGTGCCACTTTTGGCATGTCCTGGTGGAGTGGTGGTTGGGTGTAGTCCACATATATCCCAAGGTCCTGGGTTCTCATCTCTGGGAGAGTGGGGGTGGGGTGGGGTGGGGTGCAACAACCAAAATGAACAACTAAGTGTTGTTCCTCCTCTTTCTGCCTGCCTGCCTCTGCTCAACTTCATTCCTGCCTGCACCTTTAAAAAAAAGAAAAAATACTTTTTACTATTCTGTCACCATTTCTAGTGCCTATCGCCTAAGGTATTAAAAATATGAATAATACTGTGGATTGAGAAGATGCTGCATACATTTACAAGGTGCCCCCTTTTGCTATGTTCTAGGGTCAGAAGAACAAATTTGGAGTTTTGCTTCTGCCATTGATCATCTGTAATATGATGGTGTTTGAGTCACTCAAAATATCCAAGTCTTAGTTTCCTCCATTTAGAAAAGGAGATCAATAGCTGCTTTATTTCCCCAGATTTCTGTCAATCAAATGAGATCACAACTTAATGTGAGGACAGAGATTAAAGATTTTAGAGGGGACATCTAACAATACAAAGCTTCCATCTAAGAATATTAGAGAAGTTAAGTTCTTAATGACCGTAAGTCACTCCTTTCCTAGTAGATGATCTCAAACTGTAAAGGAATGTTTCAAATATAAGAGAAAGTAAAAGATGGAACATGAGGAGGGAGCATTTCAAATCATAGCTACCCTTCAGAGACTCTCATCATTACTACACAAAGATAGGCTTCCTGCTTTATGGACTCTGAAGCCATCAAAATCCCCAACCAGTAACAAAAGTAATGCTTCACAGGGATTACTGAAGATAAACCAAAGATGGTTAAGAGAAGCTACCCCTACCCCACCCCCACCTCCCAAAGCCAAACTTTTCAACAGAAATTGAACTTCCTTACGTATCTTTTCCCAGGTTTAACCAATACAGGGGAACTGCAACTTTGTGTAGCACTGTGATAGGCTCATTTTTGCCTAAGCAAGAGGTGGACAGCTTTATACTAGGACTAGATATATACAGTCAATCTGGTGTGTGTGTCTTTTTTTTTTGTCCCCTCCAAACTGCCTCAAAAAATGCCTGGCTATTGGGCCTTGATTGTAATGATGCAGGGTTTTAAGGACTGCAAAATGTCTGAAAAAAAAAAGTCCCTTGGTCCTAGGTATGGCTCAAATATTATAATTTCTCTAAGCAGTTGTTTTAATCAACCAAAGCTTGTTGGCTTTTCTCAATAAGCCAAACAAAATAAGCACTCTAAGTTGAATGCAGAGGGGCTGCTTGTCAACGTGATTCCCATTGGGGTGGCTAATACAGAATATGCTCCCAAGTCTAGAAACCAGGACAGCACAGCTGCTGTTCCCCTACACATGCAACACCAGCATCATGGGTGGGGGAGGGAAGAATCAGTAAATTGATACAAGAAGTCTGGTTTACATATAACAAACAAAATACTGCTGAAAGCAGAATCAGTCCAGAGATGCCACCATGAGATTAGGATACTATTGCTGACACATTTGAGTCTTCTTCCACAGGGCTGTACTAGATCTATCTAACCAAAACCCAACCTAGAAGTCTGGTCTGACCCAAACAGGGGAGGAAAAAAAAAAAAAAAGTAGGGGTCGGGGGTGGTAAAAGACATCTGAAAACTGTCTCCAAAAAATAAATGGGAGCAACACACAGATTTCTGAATATATAAGACTGAGGTTCACTCACAAGTTCCTCCATCTTCCTCCCTGAGCACCCTGTGGCCTTAAGCTAAACACAGCAGTAAAAATTATTACCAGAACTTACATTTTGAAGGGCTGATGTGGGAACCTAGGTAACATGATGTCCACAGACAATTTGAAAGCACCTCTATTCAGACCCAGTTCCAACTGCCTCTAAACAGGAAGTTAAGAGACATCACACACAGGGGAGGCAAACCACAGTGTCATAAAGATGGATGCTGCTGTTAGCTACAAATCACTCTCACTTCATGGAAAGTGTTCTGGAGTAAAGGAAGAGATAGGACAAAAGTCCATAGCTGCACCTCTTCTCAAACTGGGTCACTCAATCTACAGAGCCAGTCTTCTAATATCTACAGATTAATACTTACCCATTTCATTCCTTTTCATAACTATCATTGCCACTAGACTGAAAACTATTCCTCTAAAACCAGAAGACAACCTTACCAGATCAGTACTCCCATTAAGTAATTAGTCATAAAAATCTATCTGCTTAAAAAGCTCAGGGAAAGACTATCCTTGACCCACTCACACCCAGAGATTGGATATCAGTCACACAAAAAAAGCAGCAGCATTTCCAACAGGTGTATACCTTCCCTCAAAACATACTGAGACCCTGTGTAGGGCTTCCTTCTTTCCAACCAAATACCAACAGAAATGTTATCCTGAAACAATATCAAGATTGCTCCAGCATCAAAACTATGAATCCAAGTGCTTCTCAGACTTCAAGGAAGTTAGATCAATGTATCAAAAAAAGAGCAAAGCAATAAAGTTAGCACTAAACCCCCAAATAGGTTCATCTCCAACAGAAAGACACCATGTTTCCAGAAAACAATCAGAAGTCATCTGCACTGGTAGAGGAACTGGGTGCTCAGAGGACAGAGGTGAAAGACAAGGTTTATTTTCACTTTGTACCACATGTATGCAATACATACTAAAGATAATTTTTTTTTTTTTTTTTTACCAAGAAAAAATTTTCAAAAACTCAAAAACATTGGTTCTTATCCAAGACAGATCTGTTAAGCCTGCTTTTTACTCCCGGTGCTTCAAGTCCAAATCTCTCTTGCAGTATGTCCTGATAGCACTGCTCTTTTCCTTTATTGAAATAAATTGTCTTCCAGCTCTCTCACTCGCACACAAAAACCTCCAAAACCATCACTTAGAAAAAACGAGAAAACTGGTTCTCTGGAGGCTATCAGATTCTCCAGCTGACAGAACAGGTTGATAGCTAGCTCTGTTAGCATCCACATGCCTCCCACCCACCATCAATGCCTTCATCTCCACCTCAGCGTCAGCCCCAAAAGCTAACATCTTGTGTTGGAGGAAAGTTGATTCTGGGGAAGAGTCCAAAAAGGCCAGCATACCTTTATGAAGGGGGAAAGCTGTCCCTGGCTAAATAATGGCACCAAAACCTCTGCACTCACATAAGTGGCTAGCTCCTTAGTGTAAAAGAGAGCAGGGGGAGCAAAAAGTACTGTAAGTCCCGGTCGGGTTAGGGAAGAGTAAGTTCTAGTTCCACCGACCCTCAGGGACTGAAGTGGAATACAGATGCAGAGTATCCCAAACGCCCAGCTGAGAAAAAAGGATGGTTTAGTCGCTACAGAAGACAACTATCCACACGGGCTGAGACAATTTCCTTCTACGGGAGAGAGAGGGAATGGTAGACGATGAAATAAAGGAATAAGGTTCTGCGCTCCTGATCCCTTAACCTAAATAAGATAATTATCCCGTGCTCCATTCACCCTTCAAGATTCCCCATTTGTCCCAACCACCGGCACAGGACTGAGAGCAGGGAGCGGCCCCCGCACCCTGAGGGCACCACTGGGGGTGGAGAGAGTTAAAAGAGGGGGGGAGCTCTAGAGAGAAAAAAAGGGGAGCATGGCGGGCATGAGGCAGTGAGGGAAAGCGGGGATGGCGGGGAAAACGGGGCGCGAGGGAGGGAGAAAGAGTAAGAGGAGAAGAAATGAAGGGACTCGAGCTGGGGGCGCGCGAGGCCGAAGTGAAAGACCCGGGAGCGCGCGCGGAGCGGGGGGAGGGGATGAGGTGAGGGGGAGCGCGAGGCGGGGGCGCGCGGTGCCGGGTGGGGGGAGGGGGACGCAAGGCGGGGGCGCGCGGGCGGGCGTCGGCTCGCGGGCGCTTCCCCTCCCCCCGCCCCTCCACCTTTCCCCTCCCCCACCTCCGCCACCACCGCCTCCTCCCAGCCTCCCTCCCTTCCTCGCTCCTCACCGCCCCCGGGCGGGCGGGCGGCCAGGCTGGCCTAGGCCAAAGCTCCTCACCTGGCGGTGGCGGTGTAACTCCCGGCTAGCTCGCCTCCTCAGGCGGCAGCGAAGGCGTCGAAAAAGGAAGAGGCGACGGCACAGTGGGCTCCGGACCCCACTGACGGGACCGGGGGCGGGGGTGGGGGAGGGGGGCGGGCCGGACCGGGGCGGGCGGGCGGAGCAGACACTGCAGTACAGACAGGGCAGCAGCGGCGGCGGCGGCGGCGGCGGCGGCTGCACCGGCGGCGGCGGCACCACACAAACAAGGACGCTGATTGGGCAGCTGCCAAGCGCCTCGGCTCCGCCTTCCCCACACGCCACGACGCCCATTGGGTGGCCTAAGCCGGCCTCCCCGCCCTCTTCTTCTTCACCGTACCATTAGGAAACGGGATACCAGGACTACACCCCACCCTTGAAGAGTGAGTGGTTGAAGGAGTGATGATTGGCGTAATTAAAACCCAATCGTAAACGGAGGAGGGGGATGGTCTAGCGGGGGCGCGTTAATGGGTACCTCGGCCAGCCCCAGACACATCCGGGTCTTCAGCAGTCCATTAAGTGTCGGGGGTCAAAAAATCGCTTCAGGCTGCAACTTTACCTTAGAGACGTTTTGGTCCCCAGGCAGCCGCCGTACCCAGTATCCTAAAACTGGGATCCCAAACCTTTGGCCTTCTCTCAGTCTTCCAATTCTAAAGATGGAGACTGGCGAACGCTCTGCGTCTAGTGGTGTTTCGTCGCGACAGAATCCTGGAATTTCACGACAGAGCAAGCTTTAGGCACTCGGGCCTTGCTGCCTATTTGGGGCGTGGCGTGTCTCCGTCCCGCTAGGGTCTTGAGCTTCCTGGTTTTTCTGACCTCAACACGGTCTTGTCCCTACTGCCGGGGAAAGGCAACTAGCTAGTCAGATTGCTGAGGAATTACTGTGTGCAGAGCCTTTAAGCTCCTTCCTTTGGGATCTCCCAGTCTGGTTAGATTCACTACAAGGGAAACAACCTCCCACCCATCGACTCCACCTAATCAACTCAAGGCCCAAGTCCTCGTGCTCGCCTCGCCTCTCCACTTACCAAGCGGTTAGGCCCATCTCACCACTGTGGGTCTCGAGCATCTTAAGGATGGGGGCCAAGGCTCGGAGTCAATGTGTTGAGGGAACAATAGTAACTAAGATTTTGGGAAAGACTGCAAGGTACTGTGCTTTACACCTGCTTTATTTTAGTCTTTTAAAGAGCTTTACCTGAGTTACCTTGTTCTTCATAACTGAGGTGGATAGTGTTACCCTCATGTTACAAGAAGAAAATGAAGCGCACCCTGGTGGCTCAGGGATTAAGCCCGTGCCTAGGGCACAGTCCACATGGAGTCCAGGACCTGGATAAACAACTAAAATGTACAACTAGCTAAAAATGCTTTTTCCTCTCTTCCTGCCTGCCTGCCTTCATCTTAAAAATAAATAAGACGAAAAATGAGGTACAAATCAAATGACTTGCCCAAAGTTCCACATTAAGTGGCAAAGTTGAAATCTGGACCTAGATAGATTAGAAACAGGCTCAGAGAAGTGAAGTAACTTGCCACCAAAGGGCAAGCAAGCTGTGGTTTGAACCCAAAAATAACAGATCCCAAAGACACTTGAACGTGTTTTTTTCAAATAATTTAAAGTCATACGCTGGTGGTTCAGTGGTTAAAAGCTGCATGTCCATATGGTGTAGTGCACCTAAAGCCCAAGGACATACCGGTTCATAGCCCTGAATTGGGTGGGAGTGAGGGGACAACTAATGGAGCTTTCTCCTTCATTTTCTGCCTACTTGCCTTCTTCCTGCCTGCTTCCTTCCTCTAAATCAGTAATTCTTTAAAAATTTTTATTTTGGAAGTTACGCTGTATAATGAAATAAAACTAATGAAGGACATGGCCACATAAAGACATTAGCAGACCCTGAACATCCTGGCAACACACAGAAGCATACACCAGTTGTGCTTTTATATCTATTTAAAATTTTTGTTTCATTGTAATTTAGTGTCCAGGTAGAAAACAGGATCTGTGAAGTCAGACTGCCTGGGTTTGGATCTTGGTTCTAAACTCTTATCAGTATGTGATGTAGGTGCAAGTTATTTAACCTCTACTCTCTGTGCTTCGCGGTTTCCTTATATGTAAAACAGGATTAAGAGTATCTAGTGCAGAGGGTAATTGTAATAATTATAAAATAGTACATTTAAAACTTTCAGGACATGGCGCACCCTAGTGGAGCAGCAGTTATGTCAATTACCTCCAAAGGATCAGGCCACATCCCTCTGGGCTCTAGTCTTGGGTGGGGGGTTGGTGTAGGGATATAGGGAACAACCAGTGTGAACAATTAAAATGGAAATAAAATGCTGCTTCCTTCTGTCTCTTCCTGCCTGTCTTCCTACTCACCTTCATTCCTGCCTGTACCTTTCCCTAAAACACAACAAAACTCAGCACCAAGGATACAGTGAGTATTCCATAAACTTAAGTAGCAGCTATTGAGTTTTCCATGCTTTTCCAATTTCACTCTTAGTTCTAAAGTCAGCTTCTGTTGGTATTCTACCCATAGTATCTGTCTTGTACTGCAATCCAAAATTTTTTTCTCAAGAAGGCAGAGAGGGCTCTCTTGACCTTAGTGTCATCGTCTTTGAAAATCTGCACTATGAGAGCCAAGTGGAGGAAGAAGCAAATGTGCAGACTAAAGTGCAAAAGAAGAAAGATGAGACAGAGGCCCAAGTAAACCGCTCACTTGTGCACCCATGGAAGCCACAGAAATAAGGGATGGCAGAGGTCGCTGGTACAAATTGTTGGACCACATGCTACTGTCTGGAATTTTCTCTGGATCTAGAACATCCATCACCGTCTGATTGCTGCAGCCGCCTTTGGGAGACCCACCTTGCTCATACTGAAACAGTCCCTTGGTCTTTTGCTCTGGACCTGTAACATTCTGGACAAGTTCTGTTCCCAGTTGTGGCTGAATGTAACATAAGTACAATACATCCCTTCCTTTAGGAGGGATGATTTAGCTGAAGAAAAAAAAATTAAAAAAAAAAAAAAAATGATGAGGAGGAAGAAGCATCTTTATTTTCATCCTCCCACTCCCAGCCAGGATCTTGAACCCTGGGCCTTACATGATACACACCCCAGCCACCTAAGCCACAAGAGCACACCCTGAAGATTCTTTCTCTACTAACCCCCTCATGTTAATCCTTTTACTGTCTGCTACTGATCACAGACACACTACAGAGCACCTATTACAGTAACAGACACTCTTCTATGTGACAGGGAGATAATAGTAAATGAGTCACTGCCCTCCTGCAACATATAGTCCTTTTTCCCAAACTTGTTGCTTTATTCATGATCAGTCCAGTACATTCCGTGCTATCTGAAGGCCTTTCTGCAAGGGCCTCATGAATACATGAGAAACATGGTGGTGCTAGATCCAGCTTGAAGAAGATACCGGTGAATTCTGAGGAAATGCCTTTCAACAAAACTCAAGTCAGGCCGTGGAGGGGATCTTTCAATCTGCTCAAGCTCCCAGGAAGAGGAATAAGGCCACTGTTGTGGTGGGCCTGACCTTTGTCCTGTGCAGACGCTACTTGTTTACTCCTTTTGTGTTTGGAAGCTTTTACTGATGTGCTTAGCATTTTTCCTGGATTATATCGGTCTTTTTTTTTTTTTTTTTTAATGAAAGGTACAGGCAGGGAGAAGGAGAAGCATTTTTGTTTGTCTGAAAGGAAAGGTACAGGCAGGATTGACGGCAAATAGGCTGGCAGGCAAGTAGAGGAAGAAGCATTTATTTTATTTAGTTGTTCATCTTGGCTGTTCCCCTGGCCTAGGGATGTGAACCTGGGTCCTTGGGACACCTGGCTGGAGGCAGTGTATCTAACCACTACTCTACCAGGGTGTGACTATATCATTAATCATTAAATAACCTCTCCATTTGAATATGAGGAAAAACTGGGGCACAGCAGTCAAGTAATTGATATGGCAAAATTAATGTTAGAGACAAGACAACTAAAATGTCATACTCAAGCCTATATACTTGAAAGTCTTGGAAGACAAGTTGGGCCAGAAATTTAGACATATCCTTCCTCGTATACAGCTCCCTGGGCCATGGGACAGAGAGATGTCAGATGCCATGGTGAGAACTTTGCTATTAGAATTCCCAGATATTCCATGGTTAGAGAATTCTGTAATTCTACCACCTTCTAGGCCTCTACAAAGAAGTCCTTAAATGTCTTAGCTTCTAGTATAAACTGGGAGACAGGATTAACATTCTTTTTGTGAACCAAGTGGCACTACAGACCACTATGATTTTATGCCCTATTGGGGTACTGAGATAGAGACTGAACCCTAAAAGTTTTTCTAATTCCAGACAGTTCTGTGCATTGCTAGGCAGACTGCATTGAACTTATGAATTCAGGCAGGCAGGTAAAAGAAGAGGTTGATTCTGGTGAATGAACTCTGATGAGAACCTGGAGTGACATGAGGGGTCCCCTCTGCAGAAAGCATAGCCTAGTTTGTAACAAAACAAGTGGCATTTCCTTAGCCGCTGCTCCCCTCTTGCACAGATCCTTGATGATACTGGCTGAGTGTCCTGCCAGGCTTAAGACAGAATGTAGAAGCATCCTCTGGTTTGGCAGCACCAGAATTCAGAATTCAACCGTGATCGCCAACCCCCAGGAATTCACACCAAAGGTTCCTGTGAGTTATTTCCTCCATTGACACTCCTGCCCCCCCACCCCCAGCATTTCTGTTTTGTTGGGTAATTCCCTTTGGTAATTGGTTTTGCAGTTCTGTTAGGAGTACTTTCCTGTGATTATTTCATTATACAGCAAAGAAAGGGAGAACTCCGAGTGGGCCAGAGGGATTAGAAAACAAACAAACAAACAAACTAAAAAATGATGCCTGTGTGCTACAAACCCCTTAATCTTTGCTCGTCTTCTTGGTGCAGTCCCCACGCTGAGACCCTTCTTGAAAGAGTACTCCCTACAGCTAGAGCAACTAAGGGGGCGTCTGGATGACTGCCAGGGCTCCTGGGATACTTAAGGGCCACCATCACCCACCACGGGGAAGAGGGTTGGTCCTCCCTGTAGAGGTATTACAGGAGGGGGAGGCTGGAGAGAGGAAAGAAGTCAGAGAAAGATGAGCTCAGGGCCCCCAGAGAATGGAGCCTTTGTCTGGGGTACAGATGAGGGACAAGGGGGTGATTGTGTGGGAGGGCCGGAAGTGCCACACAGACTGGCACCACCACAGCCAGCACCGGATTCACCCTCTCCTGCGCTGAGAACTCCCTGTGCCCCTAGGAACCAGGACCAGACCTGGTCAGGGAAAGCAGGGCGTGCCTGAAAGCTGTCAGGGATGGGAAAGTGGAAATAAAGGAGGATTTGCAGGCAGGAGGAAAGAGAGCTATCTCCCACCATTACCCCAAATGCAGGAAATAGCAGGCAGAAGGAAAAAGACAGAAGCAGCTTTTACTATATTTACATCCAACAAAACGCGAGGAAGAATCCTTATTGCACACGTCAGGGCCCTGCGTCGGTGAGACGTTCCAGGTGGTGGAGTGGACACGGATTAGGATTAGAGGGGCACCGATTCTTCCTAAGGGGAGCTGGGTACTCCTCTAGTTCTCACCTCCTGAATTTCAAGGAGCTACAAACCACTGAACCCTGGTGCCCCATTTCCCTTCTCTTTCTCACCGTCCTTAAGACCCTCTTAAGCGGGGCGGGGCGGGGGGGGGGGGCGGGGAGGCGCGGCTGTGGCTCCAAAATAAATAACTTAAAATACAAACACTAAGGGTAAAAAGGCAATGGAGAGCCTTGGGCTCCTTCAGCAATTCTAAGGAAGAGGGTCCATCATTAGTGGAGAATGATATCCCTCCCTCCCATTCAGGGTAAAGAGTAGCTCTGTATCTCTCCTGCTGTTTTTTAAAACAAAAACTTGTAAAATGACCAGGGCAGTGCAGCTCTGTGGCTACCTGAAGGGGAGCTCCCAGTGGGGAGGAAGGAGCTGTCCCAGCTCCTGCCATGCCTCCTCTAACATCAGACTGAGCAAATTGGGCAGGTTGGAGAAAGGGGAATTATGACTTTTGGTAACAGTGAGTCCCTCTTCCCTCCACACCCACTCAGAGCCTGTACTGGGCACGCTTCCCAGCCTGTTCCCCACTCCTCTGTGAAAGGAACAGGGAAGCAGGTTATCCCTGGAATTCTTCCTCCCTCACCTCCCCAGGGTAGGCTGGAGAAGGAAGCATAAGAGTCTCTAGCATTCCAGAGGTGCTCCAAAACATTTCCGGCAATCAATGGCCTTGGGGGTGGGCATCTGTGCCCGCCGCTGCCTCAGCTCCTCTTTGCCCATGCTGCTGGCCAGCTTGTTAAAGGCGGACTTGTACTTCTTGTCAAAGGCCACTAAGGAAGAGAGTGGAGGCCACTACGTTAGAATTCCAGCCTCCCACATCTGGTCCCAGAACCCCAACATCCTCCACCCGCTGCCTGCTCCCTCACCTATGTCCACGTGGTCCTTGCCCAGAGCAGCCATTGTCAGGAATAAGATCTCACGGTAGATGCTCCTGGAGAGGAGGCAGATGGTCTGAGTGAGAGAACGTGTGGGCCCAGGATATCTAGGGTCTCCCAGATGGGAGCATCATACCTCTGTAGGTGCAGGCCAGTGGGGGGCGGCCCTAGAGTTTCCAGCAGGAGCCCAACAGCTTTGTGTACCTCATTGAGACCTACATGCTGCAGCACCAACTCTAGCAATGTCAGGCTAAGGGATGCAGGTATGGGGCCGGGCCACACCACCCGCTGGGGGATCTTGCCTGGGTGAAAGAAAGGAAGAGAGCCAGGCTTACTGAGCCCTCCTGCTGTGTGTCCTACCCCCTCCCACCCCAGGCCAAACACCAGACTCACTGTGGACCCTCCAGAGCACATAGAGAGGTGGGCAGCTGTTGGGGTCGGGGGTCAGGACATCCCACAGCAGCCGTACCTGCACCGAAGCTGGATCAGGGGTTAGCCAAGGGGAGGGGGCCTGCGAGGAGCCAAGATAAAGGAGACAGTTAGGTTCATGGAATGAGAGGCAGAGGACAGAAAATGGACAGGTGATGTTCTAAGAAACACAGGGACATTAGAGGACATAGCTAAGGAGAAGAGGGACAGAAACTCTCAGCCCTCACAGTTCTTTGAGAGCATGGACTTCGTTTTATAATTTGCTACAGTAATCTCCCCAGTGTCCCCACACCGTGCCTGGAACCTAAAAGGTGCTCATTGAATAGCAGTGGAATGAACAGATGAACATTAAGGAATCATTTTCTAGGTACCAGGCCCTATACAAGGTCTCTAACCACAGCTCTGTGAAGTGGGTGCTTGTGACGTGTCACAGATGAGGAAACTGAGACTCAAAGTAGTAAAGGGACAGGGCCAAAAGTCAAACCAGGTGTAAGCGACTCCAAAGCCCACGCTCTTCTACAGTGCGGAAGACACAGAGGCCAGAGACAGTGCGGAGATGAGGAGGATGCACGTGGAGCACTGACCTGGGGGGGTGGGGGCCCATCACAGGAGGCCAACACCAGGCATGGCAGAATACTAGGCAGGCGCAGCCGCTGGAAGTACCACAGAAGGTTCCAGAAGATGATGGGATGGGCTGCTGGCAGCTCAGGCATTGCCAACACCTCACTGCCCTCATTCTCTACCAGCGACTCCAGCTCCTTACGCAGCACCAGGGGGCTCAGGTATGCCCATGCCCCACCCTCGACCCTCCTGGAGGTACCCTGTTAGACACAAAGCAGGAGGGCAGTGGTGGGCCCAGGCCATGGCTCCATCACCAGAGTCATGCTTTTTGCTGGACCATATGTCCAACAGCTTCAAGGATGCCCCTTGCACTCGCAGCCCATCAATTCCCAACACCCCTGGGCCCCACTTCACCAGGGCAACACCCACACATACACACAAGCTCAGCCTTTACCCCCATGTATCCATTGCAGAGCTGGGGCTCATCCAGGGCAAGACAGAGCCTGCGGTCACTGAGCACAGGGCCCGGGCCCCCAGGGACAGGAGCATCTTTGCTGCCACTGGCACCAGCCCTGCCAGGCTTGGGGCTGGGGGCCCTGCAGGGGGGACAGAAGGAGGGGTCAGTCCTTGAACTTCCGCCTCCCTGTCCCACCCAAAGCACTGGCCCTCCCTTGGGCACCTGGGTCGGGAATCAAGAGTCTGCACACTGAGCAATGGCACAAAGGGGCAGGCGCAGAAGGGGCAGGTGGTATTGAGGTTGGAGTCATCAGGTGCCCAGCCAGCCATGATCTCCTCGTCATACACCAGCGAGTCACAGGCACGGCACAGGGAGCAGCTTGACAGCAGAATCTGCAGGCAGGAAGACCCCAGGAAGCAGGCCCTGTTTTTTTGGTTTGTAGGCTCAGAATCCTGCCCAGGCCCCTTCCCCAGCCCCACCCGCATCTACCTCTTCCCTGTCCCAGCTTTCCACAGAGTGAGTGAGTGATGAGTGTGCGTGTGTGTGTGTGTGTTCAAGCACATCTATATGGCAGGGGTTATGCTCACTTCCAGGGAAGGGGGCTGGAAGGATCCAGGGGTATCACTGAGGCGCTCTGAGGAACGGCGAAGGCTCAGGCTGCTGAGAGAAGATTCTGAGAGGTCCCACTCACTGCCCAGAGATGCTGAACTCTGCCATTACATGAGAAAGCACGGTCAGCCAACCCCCTGCTCCTCTTCGCCCAGGATGATGGCTTCAACCATTCCTCAGAGACCCCTCTCTGGACACCCTCCCAGTTAGCAGCCCCTCTCCAGGCTTCACTGGCTACCTCAGAGGCAGTGGATCCAGGGCGCTCCCGGGGGCGCAGAAGGCTGTCCATGGGGCTGCGGTGGGCTGGGGGTGGGAGGTCAGGGGGAAGCTCAGCCGGGGGCCCGCGAGAGGCAGGGGAGCGGCGAGAAGGGGTAAGCAGCTGCTGGAGGCGGGCACCCAGCCCTCGCCGGGGAGTGCTGGCTTCCTCCTGACGCCCACCAGCTTTGGGCACCCCTCCGCTTAGCCCTTCCGGGGCCTCAGTGGACTGGGTACTTAGAGCTGAGCCTGAGCCCCCTGGGCTGCCTCCAGGTGCTGGCTCCTCCCCGGTCAGGCTCAGGTCTGAGAGGCTTCCGTCACGCCAGGGCACAGGTGATCCCTGGGGTTCCAGGACCCCCAAGGCCTCTATCACTGCAGGGCAGAAAAGAATCGGGGAAGATGGAGCCCAGCCCTCCTCCAGGACGGAGTAAACACAATTCCTGGCTACACCTGTCTGGTCCCACAACCGCAGCCATGCCCACCACCAGGACAGGGCTTCCTGGGCAAGACCAGAATGTGTAATGCCCACTGCAGGGCTCTCTCTCCTGGCTAGGCTTCCCTTCTCTCTGGCAGTGGTGAGGAAAGCAGAGTGAGGGGTGGGTCAGACGCGGGCACTCACTGTGGGCCACGCCGGCCTCCACAGTGGGCTGGGCCCCCCGGGCACTGCCCAGGCTGCCACTCTTCACCAGGCGCCCCATGGGGGAGGCTGGGTCCCGCAGGCTCTGGCCCGCCCAAGTAGTCTGGCGCTGAAGGGGGCGAGTAGCGGAGGGGCGCTCCAGATAGGGCTCTATAAAAGACAGGTAGGGGGTTGAAAGGCAGCCGGCTAGAAACCCAGACCCTTCTTTCAAAACAGAGTTCCTACATGGACCGAGTACAAAGGTTTCCTCCTTGGCAGAATTTCAGCTCTTCTGGCACCAGCCAAGTGGTGTTTCTGCATCCCCAGACACCCGATGCGAAGCACGAGGCCAGCCCCAGGTCTCCATGCCTTGCCCTGCCTGAGCCTGGCCACTCCATCCCCAAGCCACCGTCACCAGCCCCTTCTCACCTGTCTGGGAGCCATCCGCCTCTTGTGCCGTTGCCTCCTGCTGCTGTTTCTGCTGCTGTTGCTGCTGCTGCTCCTGCTGCTGCCGTTGCTGCCGCCGATCCCTCAGGGGCTGGCGGAACTGAGCAGCCCCCAGGACAACATTCCGAAGCTTGGCCCAGTGCAGGCGCCCACCCGGTGTCCCAGATGGCCACTTGCTTTCCAACACAGCCTGCCAAGCACAGTGCCCATCAAGATGACTTACTTTCATGCCCTGACACCTACCACCTGTCCTGGAGCCCAGGGACCACCTTCTCCTCCAGACACCCTGCTAGGACTATCCTGCCACTGGCAAAGCCAAGAGCAAAAGCTCAGAAGAGACAGTTAGCAGCAGTCACCCCTGAGGGGGTTTGGAGGCAGCCAGACCTGGTAATCATTTGTATCTGGACTCTGCTGCTTATGAACTCTATGGCTCTGAAGAAACACCCTCACTTTCCAGACACTCATTTCCTCATCTCTAAAGGTCAGGCAGTAGTTTAATGTTGCAGTGAAAGGCCTGAATTCAAGAGCCAGCAATATGCCTGCACTCATATTCCCAACTAACTCACTGTGGTTCCTCGGACAAGTTACTAACTAAGCCCCTCATCTGTAACATGGGGATCATAATCACTCCAGCTCATGGGGCTGTGGCAAAGCAGAACACCACCAGCGGGGCTGGCTCTGATCAAATGTGTCAGTCATCTGGAATAGTGCCTGGCATGGTGACCAACACTATCACTGGTCAGAGTTGGTGTGAATACGAATCCCACGGCCGAGAAGGAGGACACCCTCTGCTAAGGCTCAACAGGAGCCTACCAGGCGACAGTGGTTCTAGGGCCTCACAGGGTTGTGCGGGCCCCGTGTCCAAGGGAGAGCCCAGGTGTAGGGAGCAGCATCCTTGACCCGCACAGCTGGCCCAGGCTGCCGTCCCACCCCAACCCCACGCAGGTACCTTGTTGTAGTAGCCGTAGGTGATGGTGTTGGGCACGATGCCCGCCTGCCGCATCTCCAGCATGACCCGCACAGACAGCACAGGCTGCCCATAGTGCGAGCAGAGCTGCATGAGCACACGGTAACACACCTGGGCAGAGGGGCGCGGGTGAATGGGGCTTGGCCCCCACCCACATCCTCTTCCCACCTCCCCAGTCTTCACAGGCTGCCCCAGGCGCCTGCTGCCACCCCCACCCACTGCAGCCTCTGCTGCCGCCCCTGCACATGCTCCTGCAGCTGCTGAGTGTATGCGCGCCTCGTCTCTTCCCCTGGGCTCCTCCAGGGCACCTCTCACAGCCCCCACGGCTGCACAGACCTCCCTGGGACCGGGCGTGGGTGCCCACCTCATCAGGCAGCACCACCTTTCGGCTCTCCATCTGGCGCAGCACGTGGTAGGCCGTGTGCAGTGCCCGCACCCGTGAGGGTGCCGACCGCACGTAGGCAGGCAGACACAGGAACCACAGCCCGTAGCAGTGTCCCAACAGGCACCGGGCCCACTGCTCGGGCACGGCTGCTGACTTTTGCGCCATCCGCTGCGCGACCTTCATCTCCTAGAGAGGGCCGGTCACACACCGGAGTGAGGAAAATGTCTGGGCAGGGAAGGTCTGAAAATGGTATGGGAGTAGCAGTATCATTCCTGAGGAGGGGTGTGTGCTGAGGGGAGCCAGGGGGCTGCTACACACAGGCCTCAGCCTTGGAGTCCCGAGCAGGGATGCCCAGCCCTTGAGCACAGGCAGGTGTCCTTCCTGGAAGCAGCAGCAAACCTCTGGATTCTCAGAGTGCACAGAGATGAAGAATATATCTCCAAGTACTCTTGATAATAATGGTAACAACGGACATCATTTATGTAGTGCTTTTTTGTGCTGGGCATGTTGAAAGCTCCTGAAAACCTTGTAGAGATGTCTACTATTTTTATACCTATTTTACAGATGAAGAAACTGAGACAGCAGCCCCCAGCCAGAGTCAGGTGCTTCCATGGGACCCTCCCACTGGTTACCTGTTTGGTACGGCGAGGGGCAGGACTGCTGGGAGCACTACGGGACGGGCCCGGTACAGGCAGAGCCCCAGGTTGCTCGTGAAGAGATTCAAACAGCTCAGCCCGCAGCTCAGGGAACCCGTCATAGCTGGAGAGGCAATGTGGGGAGCAAGCAGTCAGCACAGAACCAGCCTCTGGGGCCTTGGAACAAGCAAGGGACTGAGAGACCTCACCAGTACTGGGGAATAGGCTCACTGCCCTCGGGCACAGCAGGCTCCTCAGGAGGTGTGATAAAGACGGTGAGCTCACTTCCAGACAGCTCCTCCAGCTCCACCAGCGGGGCTGGCTCTGGCTTCTCCTGCTCTGGGTGGACCTGGAGAAGGGTGCTGAGTGAGCACTACAACCACAGGTATGGAGCAGGCCCAGAGTGAGCACTACAACCACAGGTATGGAGCAGGCCCAGAATGTCCAAAAGATGGCTGCCCCTCAGAAAAGGCCTCCATCAGGAAGGAGCAAGTGGGCTCAGCCTCCACCACAGCCCTGGAGATATACCGGAGGGGACAGAGTCAGAAATGCGAGAATAGTAGGTCTGTACGTCAGCCATGCACGACCGCAGAAGCAGTGCACTCATTCCAGAGGGGCACCCCATCACAGGTGAGGTGCAGAGTTGGGTGCACAGTGGCCCTGCAGTAGCAGAGACAGCTAGGGGGAGAGCAAAGAGCAATGGGCATGCAGAAGAGACAGTAACCAATACCTTGTCAACACAAGAGTCAAAGAATTCGAGGGCAGCGTGCCGAGCAGAGCCAAAAGAGCATTCCTCGATGAACTGCGAGAACATCTGCGTGTGCAGCAGTTGAGAGTAGAGCTTGTGGCTGGAGCGTTCCCGGGACTTGAGGAAGTCTGAGGGGATGAGAACGGAGCCGGGGAGGAAAGTTTCCAGAGTTCCCAGCACAGCCTCTCAGGGACCCCTGTCCACCTGGCCTCCAAGGCCAGCTGAGCGGCTAGGAGCCGGCTGCACCGTGGTTCTGTGGAATCCCTCCCTTTTGTCTGCCTGCACCTATTGCTCAGACTGAGCCCTCCAAGGACAGGATGTCTGACGACAGCTCTGCCGTGGTGATGACTCACCACAGGTGTCACGGCCCATGCCCACCCCAAAGCCAGGGCTCCTGGGGGCAGGGCCACAGCCATTCCTCTTGGTTCCCTTCCTCCTGCCAAGCTCAGAAGAGCGTGCACTGGAGCTCATGAAAACGTTTGCTGATGAAGAAACAATGAGCTCAGCGGTTCCCAGAGTCCCTGCCTTCCCTAGCCTCTGCTCTCCCCTCCTGTGACTTCCTCCTCGAGCAGAAACAGGCCCCTTACCCTGCAGGAAGAAGAGGTTGTCAACGTCGCGGACGCCCTCAGACGGGGCCCGGGTTAGGGGCCGCAGGAAGGCCCGGTAGCCCTTGAGCAGACACGCCATGAAGCGAAGGAAGGCTCCCTGGACCTCGCGCTCCAGCCGGACTCGTCGGCCACACACTGCCTCGTAGTCTGTCAGCAGGAATTCCAGGGAGGCCTCCTCCTCGGGCCCCGTATATGCTGGGGACAGGGCCACCAGTCAGTCAGGGCCGGCATGCATCGGGCTGGCCTCAACCCTGCTCTTAAACCCTCCCGCTTCTAACAGACCTCGCACCAACGGTGACGAAAAAACGACCTACGCGAACAGTGTCAAGCTCCCCCAGTGACAAGCTGGATCTTCAGTACAGTTGTGACTATTAAGACCATCTTCCCCTCCCTGTTGCTTAAATTGGAATTCGCCTCACTTCCACCAAATGAAGTCCCAACTCTGCTAACCTTCTCAAGTAAGGTCGAGTTCCCCAGACAGGGAGGTTTAAGGTCAGTGTCAGTCTCCAGTCCCCCACCCCCATCCAGGCCTCTCACTCTGATCCAGCTGTTGGTACAGGCTGCTCAGCGTGGCCAGCAGGACCTTGTAGGGTCTGCGGGGCAGTGTCCGAGGGGAGAGCAGTTTCTTTTCTTCAGTCCTATGGGATAAGCAGAAGGAAGGAGGGCAATGGGGCCTCCTTGCCAGTCTCCCCACTACTTGCCCGAGGCTACTTTTGAGCAGGCAGCACTCTGCAGATCCGTGTCCCTCCCTGCAGGCCCCGAATGAGGCCCTTACTGAACACCTCTCTTACTGGAAGAGCGTGTTGGTGTCAAGATCCACGCAGATGACATCGGCAGGTGGGTCATGCAGATCGAAGTAGCTGGAGTGAATGCCCACGATGAAGGGCACGGGGGCGCTCAACACGTCTGCCAGCACCAGCGGGCACACAGGAATGTAGGGACACTGCCAGTGTAGCGGGAAGATCATCTGAAGTGCCAGGAGTGACAACCAGTGAGCAAAGAGCTGCAGTAGGGGGTGGGGTGCAAGTGAGAGAGGGGGCATGGGCTGGGACAGGAGCGGGGGTCAGGGAGCTACAGAAGGAAGCTGTTGGATATGGGCTTCCAAGAATAGCCCCCAATGGAAGCTACATGGCCCCGCAGGAGCCCTCCTCAAGAAAGGAGAAGGTAGAAGAGCCCAGGCTGGGCAGGGTGGCACTCACAGAGACAAGGGCCTCGCAGACGCTGGTGAGGAGGTCCGGCCGCAGTGAGTGGACAAGCAGCTTGTGCTCTGTGAGCACGGCCAGCAGCAGCGTGATAGCCAGCTCAGGGCCCAGGCTCTGCAGCAGCTGCAGGAAGCTGGCACCGCTGCAGGCAATGTCAGGGGGAGGGTCACCAGGAGACCCTGGAGATTCTTCCCGAGTCATTGGGTACAAACACCATGAGGGCCCAGCATGTGCAGATTTCCACAGCTGCGCCCACCAGCCTGCTGGCACCCACCATGTCTCTGGTACCAAGCCCCCCACCCAAGCACATACCTGAGGGGTAGGGGTGAGGATACAGGCTGACAGAGGAGCAGGTTGTCATAGGGAGACATCTGGGAGGCAAAAGAGCCACAGGTCAGGATGGACCCCTGCCCAGTCCCCTCCCAGGCAGCCCCAGCCTTGGCACCAGCTCTACCTGCACCAGGATGCGGGGTCTCTGCGGGGAAGGGAAGGGGACGTTGTGAATGAAGTGAGAGATGTGCCTGGGGAAAGAGTAGTACTGGTCAGAGGCAGACTCCCCCATCGATCCCGTCCTGCAGCACGTCCCGCACTTCACCTGTCCACAGGAACTGTTGTCCTCCCCGAATGCCACCCCGAGGCCTATATCAGCCATCTGTCTCCATTACATAGAGACCACATCCGAAGAGATCCTCTCTGTCCGTGCCCAGTCTTAGCTAGCAAGTATAGGCTAGATTTTCAGGCCCTTTGTCCCTCCAGAGGCGGTTGGCATTTTTGCAATGGACAAACCATATGACCACAAGCTACAGGCCCTCCCTCTGTACCTCTGCCACTACACTCCCCAGACCTGGCCTCCCAATCTACTCAGGACCCTTCCCAGCGACTGGGGAGCTGTGCTCACGCTTCCAAGGGCAGGCGGTGGGGGCCGGAGACGGAGTAGCGGTAGAGGAAGGTGAGGAAGGCGCGGAAAGCGGGAAAGGCTGGCCATCGGGACAGCACAGCAATGGCTCTGCGGCTGCGCACCGCCCGGCCCTCCAACGCCCGACCCCGCTCCACAGCACTCAGCAGGCCCAGTGCCCGAGCTTGCCGCTCCGACAGCCTGGCCCTCGGGAAGGCCTCGTAGAACTGGAGCGCAGCCCCGTACACCTGGCAAGGGACAGAGGGGCAGTCAGGCAGGCCCTGCAGAGGCTGGAGCCCTTCCCGCACCCTACAGACCCACCTTATCACCAGCGGCACCGGTGAGCACAAAGGTGGAGAAGACGGGCACGGGGTACTTGGTGTGGGCAGGCCAGCACTCAACGGTGGCCCCCATGGGCAGGCAGAAGACTGGCACTGACTCAGGCAGCGGGAAAGTCTCATTGTCCTCCTCTGGGTAGCGTCCCAGCAGCTCTGTACCCCCGGCAGAGTGGGGGGTACCCAAAGGGAGGAGGGTCCATCAGACTCCAGGGGAAGGAATCAAGGAATCCCAGAGAAGAGCCATGTGGCTGAGGGGAAATGAGTTCTGGGTCTATTGGAGTTGCCAGTCAAGAGACTAGTGCAGGGGGACAAGAGGGCTGAAGGGGCTGGAGGGACCAGGGGTTACTCACCTGCCTCGTACACCAGCGTGTTGGCCTTGGCCAGGCCCACTTTGTAGCACAGGTACACTGCAGGGCCCCACTGCCCCGGAAATAGCAAGAGTCAAGCAGATACACAGCTGAAAAAGCTTTCCGCTCCTAAGTGGTCTCCTGTCTTTAGCACTCCCCCTAATCGTGGACCCCCGAGACCTGAGTCACCCCTCTGACCCATCCCTACTATGAGAGGCCTTGGTCCTAGGATGCCCTTTGTGCCAGTGTCCATGCCCCCACACTGAGATGGTATATGCCTCAGTTTTTGGCCCCAGGGCTCCACTCACCATGCCAGGGTTGAGGTTGCGGGGCAATCGGCAGTAAGTATGAGGAGTGCCCTCACCCTTGCTGGGCAGCACCAGGCAAAGGTCAGTGATGCCCAGAGCATGCAGCCCAGCCCCCTCTGCTGCCCGTCGGTAAGTGAGGTAGGTGCGGGGGTGCCCGGGGCCTGGAGGGGCCAGGTTGGCTGAGTGGCTGTAGGGTGTTGTGTCTAGTACTTGGAAGCCAGGTTTGGGACGTTCCTTTCCTTCATACAACACCCTTGGCACAGAGAACAGAAAGAGGTGTCAAGACCAGGACAGAAAGATCCCAGTCCTGCCAGATCTGCCTGCCTGCCTTGCACCTCAACCTCTCAAACCCCAACAGCCCGGCCCACTTTTTGCTGACCTCTATAGTCCCGATTCCTGTGCCCCCTCTGCTGCCCTCGCCTCTGCTTCTGGATCAGTGACTCCCTCAAGGCAGCCATGGCGCTCACACCCGTTAATAAATGCTAAGACTAAGAGCTGCCATTTATGAACTCCGCACTAAGTCTCTAGTAGTGATTACCCCACTGAGTCTTCACTACCGCCCTTTGAGGAAGTATCGTTGTTTCCATTTTCCAGATGAAAAAAGCCACCACGGTCTCAGCAGCTGTGCAAGACCACACAGCTGGCAGCAATGGCACGTATACCGGCTCCCACCTGTACAGATTCAGTTCCTTCTGACCTTACTCGCTTTCTGCGCCTGCTACCTGTCCTTATCCCATCCCCTTCCTCTCCTCGCCCCACCCCAGATCCTCTCCCAGCCTCCCTGGTGCCAACATGGATAGGGGCACACACCCCAGCTCCACCAGGGGAGGCTTGTCACGGCCCCTGCGGTAGCAGATGACGGGTTGAGTTCCACCCAGCAGCCCAGCACTGAGTTCCAAGGGGTGGCCCCCAGCAGAAGCCTGGATGCACGTGTAGCCCTGGGGCACCTCCTCACTCAGCGCCCTGGCAATAACCGCCACATCTGTGATAGGCTCAGCTGGCCGGGGAGGGCGCAAGGGCCCACTGGGTTCAGGAACCCACGTCTCCTCCGGGATAGGGGCTCCATCCCCTGCAAGGCCAGCTATCACGAAGTAATCCACCAGCCGGGGGGGCCGCTCCTCTGCCATGGCCCCCCCCTCGCTCACTGCATCTGAAATGGTCAAATGGGGGTGAGATGCAGCCAGGAGGGTTACCATGGCAACCAGGTTCCCCTCTTGCTCCCCTCTTCTTCCTAGTCCTTCCAAGGAAAGCCAGGATGAAGTAGTCAACCAATCCTGAACTCTCCCGCCTATGATGTCACCAGGTCCTCACAGCTCCTTAAAGAGACCAGCACCCTCCCTCTTCGTGGTGCCAGCCCTCTCCCCAAAGAACCGAGACTCTCCTCCACCTCCACTCCAATGCACACAGCTCACCTGTGCTCTGATGCCTTATGGCACCTATATCCCTTTTAAAGGCCCCACTCTTCCTCACTCCCTACACATACAGAGATCAATCTTCTCTGTAATGGCCTGCAACAACATCATTCATTCTGGCCATGACATCATGCCTACCCTAGTCTTTTGAAGGGTTCTGACCTTCTGACTATAGCTATGACATCGTGAGAACTTCGTGAATCAGCTAATGGTCTTCAAGAGCCCACATCTAGGTTTTCATGAAAGCCCACAAAATACAAGTTTGTCTTTTCACCCAAGAAACTTTTCATCCAGAAAATCAAGTTTCCTTTTTCCTAACCTAATTCCACAAACCCACCTGGCAAAACGGTGCCCTTCCAGCCCCAGGGTCCTTCCATATGCCCAATTAGGTCCAAAGACGGTGTGGGATTCTACACCGCCAGGCCCGTGCCCTCCTCCACAGGCCCAGAAACAGAAACAACGCACCTTCAATAATTGTTCTCACCTGCCTGCATGCCCAACCCCAGACAGTGGGAGCCCCAAGGGTCTTGGGAAGTCCAGGGTGCAGAAGCCGGGAAAAAGCTTGGTGGGTGGCTTGCAGCAGTGGACCGGAGATGTGGGGGTGCTTCAGAGGAGGGGAAGGGAGGTGACTTCCTGGAACAGTGGAGGGGAAGCTGCAGCTCTGCGGAAGTCAGTCTATGGGCGTGTATGCTGCTGGTGGGGGTACTGTTGAGGTGCCAAGGGGGAACGTTAGACTAAAGGACCCTGAGCCACACAGAGGCTCAGAATGGTTCTAGATGCACAGTCCTGCTTTAACCTCGGCCCTTTCCCAAAGAAGGAGCAAGGGAATTTCATGGAGTCAGGCCAGCTCTCTCCTTAACCTGGCCTCTGGACACACACACACACACACACACACACACACACACACACACACCCCTCCGGCTAAATTTAGCCTCCCGTCTGGGAGGTGAAGCCAGGAGTGCACGTCAGCCTCCTGATTTAGTGCTGGGGCACAGCCCGGGCCCTCCAGCACTGCAGGCAAATGGAAGCCGAGGGCCCTAGGGAGCAGCAGGAGTCAATAGGTGGGATGTGCTGAGAGGCCAGTCGGCGGCCTCTCCTCGGGTCCTGCGCCCGCGGGCCAGGACCCTCCATCGGGGCAAGGAGTGCTCCAGAAAACTGCCCTTTCTCCCTGGGGACGTCAAGGGCTGCGGGCGCCGTTCCGGGTTCCAGCGCCCACAAGGCGGGCGAAGGGAAGTTGGGCTTGGGGCGGAGGGCCCGCCGATCGGGAGGAGGCAGAGGAGGGTGCAGGAGGGCCAAGAGGAAGGAGACAGCGCAGGCGGGCGGCGGCTGGGGAACGTGATGGCAGCATCGCGGGCCGCCGCGTGACCGCGCCAGAGGGAGGGGTGCGGGGGGCTATGGACCCGCGGGAGCAAGAGGGGTGCAGGGTGCGGAGCGAGGCTGCGAACTCCTGCTGTGGCCTCCTCTCCACTTTCACTTCCCCAGGAGAGAGGAACCAGAACCAGATGCACAGCGTCGGAGAACAGCCGGGGATCCCCCGGCCCGCCCTCCCTTCCTTCCCCGCCCGCCGCCCCGCCCAGTCCAGCCCCTACCTGCCGGCCCCGCGATTTCCCGGCCGGCCGGCCGGCCCGCTGGCGGCTGGCTCGGAGGGCGGGCTGGCGGGCTGGCGGGCCGGCAGGCGGCGGGGCTACCCGGCCCCGGACATGGCGCTCCCGCCCGGGCGGCGAGTGGAGGAAGAGGCGGCCGAGGGCACCGGTACGCGGGGCGCCGTGGAGGGAGATCCGGGCGATCCCAGCGTCCCCGACGCGCTGCGCCACGCGGGGATTGTGCTGCTGTGCCGCTTGCTCGGGTTGTGCGATGCGCCCGGCTCCCGCCGCGGTGGGGGCCGGGTGCGCCTCTGCGCGCCCCGCTTTCTCGGTTCCCCCCACCCCCCTCGAGGCGCGGGTGCTGCTGCTGCCCCCCCTTCTCCAATCGGCGGCCGTGACCCCACCGGCGCTGCCCAGCTCGGCCGCCTGCAGCGCGACCCCTGGCGGCTGGGAGGGCCCCCTGCACCCAGGCAATTTCCCACCACGCAGCCAAGGCTGCTGGACACTGACCCCAGGCGGCCCCTCAAGTCCAAAGCGTACTCCTTTCTGGCCCACGGTCCTACAGGCTTCGGTGGCCCGGGTGCCTGAGTGAAGGCCCTGTGGGCTAGGCTGCGGGGACCCAGGTGGCTGCCCTACTTTCAGGTTTAGATCCCATTGATTCCCTTTAGGCCTAAACCAGAAGCTCTCTCGGTTCTCCTTTCTGAATATGATAAGAGGGCTGGAAAGAGGAAGAGATCAGGACGATAGGGTGTGGAAGAGTAGTAGAGGTGAGGGTAATTGAGGAGGGCACTACTCTGTTATTCTGGGAGGTGGAGAGAAAATGGCAGAGGCTCTGATGGTCAGAGAACTGGCAACCCAGGTACAAGAGGACAGCTTCAGAGCCCAGTTAACACTCAAGCATCTGTCAAATGAGTGACTGAAGAGGGGAGAGTGCAGGAAGGAGACGTAGGAGCTTCCCTGAGCCTAGGAGCATGGGGTCAAAAGCTGGCCAGGCACCACGTCTAACTTCTAGTTCTTCTGGACTCAAAGGGCCACAAATAAGGAGCCAACCCCAGACCTACATGGCCTGTGTGGTGGCTGTTAATTCCTCTCCTCGGGAACGCTAGCATGGAGGTCAGCTACCCCCAGGGAAAGCTAGAGCCATTTTACTGGAAACCTCAGACCTGTGAGCTCAGCCAGCAGTCACCTCACACTGACTCAAACTCACTGCCAGGCCTCAGGATCGAGGGAGAGCAGTCACTTGTCTGGTCAGTCAGAGCCCCTATTTCCTGATGCTGTAGCAGGGCCTTAGACAGATGGGAGGACACACGAGGTGACACATCAGCCTGGATCCCCATATCCAAAGGTGGGTACATATTGTGAGGCTGAGGGCCCCTCCACGAACCAGAACGGTGGTGAGAAGATGTGAAAACTTTAATACTGAGAACTCCCTAAACTCCCAGATGCAACCCAAACAGTAGCCAACCACACCAGGGGTTTGATATGATTTTTTTATTAACATATAATATATTTAATAAAAAATAATATCCACTCCGGCTCTGTCCTCCATTGCAGGGGAAGAGTGGTGAGGAGGTACCCGGATAAGCCCTGCCTCCGGGCTCCCCTGCACCCCGCTTTCCAACAGGCTCTGACCTCCAGGCAGACGGTTCAAAGTTACCAGTGCTCCAGGTCCTCCCTTGAGCTCCCCCAGGACCACCCCTTGTGCAGAGTTCAGGGGCCACCTGGACAAACCCCTGCCTTTTTCTTATCCTTGGGAACCCTCATTCATGTTAGAAAGAGGATCTGGGGTGGGGTGGGGGGCAGAGAGTGGAGTCTCTACTGGCCAGGGGAGAGGGAGGAAAGGGACAGTGATGTGGGATAGGGCCGAGAAGGTTGGTGATGAGGTCCCCTCACTGTAGCCGGTCACTGCGGAATGAATCCTCCACAGCAGGGTCAGGCAGCAAGGCGCAGGGGTCACTCAGCATGTTGAGCCCTTCCAGGCCCAGTGGCTCCATACGCAGCTCCTCGTCCAGCCCCAGTCCCAGCTCTAACCCAGCAGCTGACACCTCAAAGCCAGGCACACCAGCCAGGGCTGCAGCAATCTCCTTAGAGAAACCTGGCGAGGAGTCTCCTATGTGGGTCGAGAGATGGGTGAAGATCTGTGTCCTGCAAACTTCCCCAAGACCCCCTCAATCTGCTGCACCAGTGAATGCCTCCCGCCCCTCTGCCATCCCCATCACCACCCACCTCTCCTCTCACCTGTGAGGATGATGTTAGGCCCTGAGCCGTGGCGGGAACAGTGGGTCATGTTCTGATGGTTGAGGGTGTGGACGTCCTGGGAGCTACTCACTGGCCCCTCACCCGCTAAAAATCCAGGTCCTTCAGAAAAGCCAGCGGGATCCAGCACCAGGCTGGCTGACGGGCTCTCCATGCTGAACTGCTCCAGCTACAAGCACACAGGCAGAACTCTGGGCTTTGGAGGAAGGGTGCTTCAGAGCAGGCTGCCCTGCCTAGTCCTGCGAACATAGCCCTTTCGCCCAGCACTCCTTACTCCCCAAGGAACAAAAGCAGAGGGAGATGCTGGCAAGCAGAGCAAGAGAAGCGAGCACGGGGCCCGGAATAAGTGTGGGCACCGTACCTGCTGGGACAGAGCGTGCCAGGAAGAGCACAGGTCAAAGCAGGAGTCATCAAAGAGCAAGCTGCATGGAGGTAGCTGGGGGAGAGGAGCAAGGAAGGGGGTCAGATGCAGGAGGAGAGGAGCCCCAGTGCTGTGTAACCTGGGGAAGCAGGTGCTCCCCCACCTAGACTTCCCAATTCAAAGTACATACCAGCGTACCTCTCAGGCCCCCAGCCCCTCCCTGCTTCTGAGCTAAGACCCTGTACTCACATTTCCCAGGCTGAAGTCATTCATCGGTCGGTGGTAGGACTGTTGCCCACTGGAGCCGGGGGCGTACAGTGTCCCATAGTGCAGCTGCCGGCCTTGGGGCTGCCCACCTGAGGGCTGCAGTGAGCAGGCCTGAGAGTTCAGCCCAGGCTGCTGTAGAGGCTTTGGGGTGGGTGGCTGGGTGGGCAGAACCAGACTTGGCGGGCTGTATGGGTATGGAGGCAATCGCTGGTCAGTGGGCAGTTTACTGGTGTCCAGGGGGACGCCCTGAATAAAAGCAAGGGAAAAGGGGGAAGTTTACCCCTCAGTGTTGCTCCCAAGAGGAACTCTTAGTCGGGGTCTCCCTCCTTCTTAAGTCGCAACCATCCTCAACACAAAGCTGACAACATTCCCACGAGCATCCCTGGGGCTGGTGCAAGTCTCAAAGATAAGTATCAGAATGAAAGTGATAGGCTAATTTTGAATCCACTCTAGAAGCAAACTGTTCCTCAACCTTGGCAGCATAACTACTAGCAGTGATCACATACTGGTGGCACAGTTCACCAGTGATGGAGAGCACCACAGTGAACCGGGAAACTGCTGTTCTAAGGCCTAGGGGAGGTCAGGGGAGCGACGGAAGAGAAGAGGAGGAAGGGAAGTCAGACTCACTCTAATTTCAAAGAGCAGAGCCCTGCTGGCCGGGCGCTCCTACAGGAGAGGGGATCTGGGTAAAGATGGAACACAGAACACACATTCCATGGAGAGGAGTGGAGGAGGAAGGAAGGAGGCAGAGAGAGGTGGGGAAAGAATATGAGGCTGAAGTAGGTGGTGAACAGAGGGCAAAGATGACAAGAGGAGGGGAGGGAGGGAGAGCTAAGGCATTGAGAAAAGAGCCCTAAACTCCAAGTATTTTGTTCTGTTCCCAACTCTCCCTAACTTGTTGGGTACACTTGGGAAGGTGGCTCCCTCTGAGTCCCTGTCTCCTCATCTCTAAGATGAAGGTACTGGGCTCTGTGATCTGCGTGGCTCAGACTCTGAAATCTACAAAAGGAGGAGCGGAGAGGAGAGGGGATAGGACAGTCTGGAGGCCAGAGAAGAGAGACAAGAAGGGGATAAACTACCATCTGGGGCACATGCCCCGGAAGTAGACATGACATGAAGCACTTGTTCATGGTCTTCTGTGGTCCCTACAGAACTGTTCTTGTACAAAGGAGGATGCCGACGCTCACTGAAGTTGCACAGCTTGTCCAAAGAGACTGCTAGGAAAAGGTGGAGTCAGGATTTGAACCTGAACAGTTGAACCCAGAATGTGCTCTCTTTAAGCAGAGAGGAGGCAAGATGGATGAAGGTGAGAGCAGGCAGAGGACAGAGGAGCAAAGGAGATGGAAAGACCAGAAGCAGAGGAGGAGAGGTAAGAAGTAAGGAGAAGAGGTGCTGGAGGAAAGGGGTGTTGGGGGAGAGGACTCGGCAGGAGAACAGGAGAGGAGGGAGACAAACGTGGGGCAGGCGGCCACGCATACCTGAGTGATGGAAGACAAGGTGGGTGACATTGTTGGCGAAAACTGTTTGGGCAGCTGCTGCTGGGACCTTCTGGCGTCGGCTGGGCCCGCGGGCAAACTCAGGGGGCTGAGGGGCACACGGCGGTGGCGGGGGGAGGCCCCAGGGGTAGAAGCTGGGTAGGGGGGTGCACCCAGCACAGGAGAGGAAGTGGAAGAGGAGGAAGAGGAGGAGGAGAGGGCCGGGGCGCTGAGTGAGGGGTGACTCAGGGAGGTGGTTGGCAGTGCATGGCGAGCCAAGGAGGAGGCGGGCAGCGAGGGGTGACTGTGGGAGCCCTGGAGCTGGGGCTGAGGACTGCTCAGGGAAGCCTGGAGGTTGGGGTTGCTTAGGGAGGACTGCAAGGATGGGTGGCTGAGAGGTGAATGAAGTCCTGTAGGCACAGACAAAAAACCAGATACGCCAACATTACTGATGGGAACTTGGCCCCTCGGCCCAGAACGAGTAGCAGTGACCAGACTATGGAAGTGGCAACACAATGTCCTCCCTACTCTGTCCCTGACCCTAAAGTTGGCATTGCCCAGCTGGGGGCTGCTCTCAGGTGACAGGCTGGTGGGGCCAGTCACAGGAGAATCCTAGATGCTCAAGCCTCCCACTTCTTCAGCCCTCTGCCGGGCAGCACCCCATGGACACACAGCTAGGACAGTCACTCACCTGGAGCATCATAGGCAGGGCCCAGGCCCAGGCTCCCGCTGATGCCCAGGTGGGTCATAGTGTGGGTCAAATTGGAGGTGCTGTTGCCCCCACTCAGGCTGGGGTAGGCTGTCTCCTCAGGGTCCAAAGGGGTGGGCAGTGGTGGGGGAAAGTGCAGGTTGGTGAGGTCAGGTAGGGACCCTCCTGTGTTCATGGCAGGTGGGAGGACAGGCACATTGGCAGGCTGGTCAGGAGACGGAAAGATGCTGGGGGAAGGAGAGGAAAAGACAAGAAAGATGTAAATGGGGGTGAGGGAGCCACAGTCAGGAAAGCTCAAAGATCAGCTCCCACATTTCCTTTAATTTCCTCCCACCCCACAGCCAACTTCACAGTTGCTTACTTAATTCCAGGGACTTCACAGGACCGAGGTCGGGAAGAGGAGGAGAGCTGAGAAGGAAGACAGTGGGAATGAGGACAACTCAGTGGAGGACCTGGAAGGGCCACCCCAGTGACAGAAGCGGGAGAGCGGGTCACACCTACCTTCTTAGCATCCCATGGCTTCAGCAAGTGCTTATCAGCAAGCAGGTTCTGCTCAATAGGAGGGACTTGAAAGAGAAAGACTGCTGATGAGAGACCTGGAGGAGCCACAGGCAGGACAGGAAGCAGAGGGAGGAGAGGCCCGCCCCCCAGACCCATGCAGAGTCCCCAACACCAGCCCAGAAATTCTTTGTTATTCAGCACCCATAGCAATAAGGAACACCTACCTTTAGGGTCCATTTCACCATCCAGAAAACCTGCAAAGGACATGGTGGAGTTGCCTGTAATGCACTGGCCTACCTGCTTCAAACAAAAGCTCCATGGCTATTCCCCACCCTGGGCCACGGCCAAGTACCTCCACGGCGGCTGGGCAGGACACTGGGAGGTGCAGGGCCTGGGTAAGTGTCCTGAGGGCTGGGGTTCATCACACTTGTGTGAAGGGCAGAGTCAGAGCTTGTCCTATGAGGGGAACAGAGATGAGCTGGCACCAGTGACAGGCTTTCTGGCCCCCATCCCTGCTCAACAGTGAGTAGGGCCCCAGAAACTACAAGTAAGAGGAGATGCAGCCTAAAGAAGGCAAGAACCATCACCTGTTAAGTGCAGATGGGAGTCGAAACAGTTGCCCCTTCTCTGCAGGGAAATTGCCCCAGGGCATCGTCCTGGTGTGAAAAAGCAAAGTCAGGAGGAGAAAGGCCAGCAGAAAGCATCGCAGCGGGTGAGAAAATATGGGGCCTCAAGGTAATCATGGCGAGGGTGGAGCATCCAGGAACATGCCTCTTTCTCCCTGGCTCTTCTAACACCTGTGACCCATGAGCTCTCCCCCATCCAGCTAAGAGGTCTGGAAACTCCTAACACCTCTCTGCAGAATAAGATGGATGGGAATGTTGGAGCCTAGCTACACTGCTGGGGATGAGTATTAGGGATGAGATGGAAAAGGAGAAGGGCTTGGAAATGTAAGAGGTCAGAACACTGTCTGACACCCACTCTTGACAGAAGGCAGTCATTTTCACCTGCTGTGTTGCCCTTTTCCCCTCCCCCTTACACACACACCCCAGTTACCCACAGTTACCATTGGTCCTGCCCTGGCTGGACTGGGAGGCTTGGCCACCGTGTCAACATGGCCAAGTCTGGACTCTGACCCACCTACTCTACCTGCCCCCACCCCTCCCAGCCCTGCTGTTATAGGAGGAGGGACAGCTGAAAGCCTAGCCCAGCCAGCTCAGCCCCAGCCCAAGCTTCTGCCAGAGACACAGCAGAGAGTGGGCAGGAGAGCCTGCCTGGCCTGCATGCTAACCTTCGCCAGCTGGACTCCGGCGGAGGAGATAAATAGGCAGGACTGTAGGGAGAGCTGTCAACGTGAACAGCACCAGTTAAGGGAAAAAGTGAGGAGATGGATGGGATCAAGACCAGATAAGAGAGGAATAATGGAGGCAGCAGCTGAGTTATGTCAAGAAAACAAGTTCCTTCCTCTTCCTCTATGAGGGGCAGCCGTAGGGTCATAGAGCAGAAGGGAAGAAGGGAATCAGATCTAGTGAAGTTGGAAAAATATGAGACTGTCTGGCCAGGGTTTGGGGGAGATAGCAGTAGAGGTATTAGGGGTACGTATGAAAGCTAAAAACAAAGGGGAGGAGAAGGGAATCAAGCCACCCTAGTAGGAGACATATCAGGAAGCTGTGCCCATGATAGCAAAGAGCAAGCTGAAGTAAGGCCCATCAGAGACGGCAGGCAGCCTCAAGAGCAGCAGCTCCTCCTCACAGGAGCCAGCCCTGACACAGGGGCCAGATGGTCACTTTGCAGGCAGGCCGGGTGAAGGACAGCTCCTGGAGAATGATGGAAAAGTCCCTTCCTACCATGAGTTTCTGAGAAACCCCATCCCATCACCCTCAGGTTCTCCAAGCCCCGTGAAGGATATATGGCGGGGGTAGCGGCGGAGGGGAGACACCATTCTTCGGGGGTCTCGCTGTACCCGTTCCACCAGCCCATGATGCCGTCGAGCACTCCGAGATGAATCCAAAGTCGAGTGGAGGGGACTCTGCCAAAAGATAGATGAGTTAACAGGGGAAGCTGAGAATCTGTTCACCCTGACTGCCAGATACTCACCTGGAACTCAGCCAGGCCACAGCCAATCTGGTTAACGTTGGGCAGAGAACCACCATAATGGGAGCTCCGTGTGTAGGCCAGTCGTAGTTTCTGGGCCTGTAACTGAGAAACAGAGGACAACGGGGCATGCCAGAGAGGGTCCCGAGCACTGTTCCTGTGGGCACCCTTGCCATCTTTCTCCAGAACATTCTACTTACTGCTGCTTGTCTTAAGATATCTGCCAAGGGGGTGGGGGGAGGGGGAGGGGGGGAGAGAGAGAGAGAGAGAGAGAGAGAGAGAGAGAGAGAGAGCGAGCGCGCGAGAGAACAGGGAAAAACACCGCACTAGGGGAAAGGCCCACTGAGACCTGGTACAATCTGCCCTAGCTCTTCTGGAGGCCACCCTCATCATATCATGAATACCTTCATGAGCCTGACACTGCTCAGGGCCTGTGCCAGTTGGCATCAGTCTAAACATAGGCCCTGGGGGGCTTCCAGGAGCCACAGGTTAGTCACATGAGTTAACTCCTGGGGAAGGGTGCCCATTTGGCACCTCTGCTTTCCCTTCCAGATGTGTCCCAGATTAATTGGAAGACATGGAGAAGGCCGCAGGTGATGCCACAGAGTCATCACTGCCAGCCTCTTTCCTTCCTACTCTGGAAGGCACGGATTTCTGGGTTCTGCTGCTTGCTCAGTCTCAAGGAATGCTACACAGAGCCTGCACCTCTCAAACTAGACCATCTAATAGTTGATGGCTCTCCTGGCTGGAAAAACAGTGCCAAACCAAAGGGGCACTCTTCTACCTAAAGACCTATTCAGTTCAGGGCCCTGAATTGGCAAGGAAGCCTGGAAAATGGAGGTGGGAGAGGGAGCAGCAGCCCACAGCAGCTGGGCCTCATCCCCACTTTGGGAAGGTATGTCTGGTACTTGGGTGAGACCATAACCCTCATGGCCTGGTTTTAGTCTGTCTACAGCTCTCATCTCCCTCTGGGAGAGGTGAGCACCTACTTCCAAGGTCAGCTATTGCTGCCGGTCAAGCAAACAGAGGAATACTTTCTAAGAGCTTCAGAAGTCACACTATTGTGTACAGACATCAGAACCGATGTTCTGGTCCAGGAGGTCAGGACAGTTTGGCCACTTCAAGACTGCTATTAAAATCTATGACAGGTTGCGCCCTAGTGAAGTAGTGGTTAGGCCAGCCACCTCCGAAGGAACACAGTCATGTACATCCCAAGGACCCAGGTTTGCAGGGAACAACCAATGTGAACAACTAAATACAAATAAAAACAAAATGAAGATGCTTCTACCGCCTCACCTTCATTCCTGCCTGTACCTTTCCTTAAAAAAAAATAAATAAATAAAATAAAATGACCGGAGCAACCCTGTGACTCAGGCAGCACTTAGGCTCCGGCCACCGGCCACGTAAAGCCCAAGAAAAAGAAAAAAAAAAAAAAAAAAAAAAAAAGAGACTACTCCAATTTCTCAGCAGTGTAGGTCCAAGGACCATGCCTACTTCAGATGAACCCTCCCAGCTGCCCAGCTATCCAGATAGCTGGTTGATCGCTAGGTGTCATTTCTAGCTTTAGACTCTTGGGTACTCAGTCCCTGGCCACCATGCACGTACTAGATTTGTGTGTACAGCAGAGAAGTTACCTGGAAGAAGCAAGGTGGATAGAAGGGGCCTTTTGACAATGAAGGCATCACTGAGACAGAAGTCCCACATGGAGTTTCTCATAGCCTTCCTTTGTGTGCACATAAAAATCCTAAGACCCTACCAAACCTCTGCTAGAGTCAGAGTCCAAGGGCAGGGCCTCAAGCTGTCAACTGGAATCAGCCTTTCACCCACCCCCTTGCTTCTGTCCCCACAAGGATCAAAAACCCCTAAAGTGGGCATTCCTCATGACAGAGTGGGTTATGTGCGTGCATACACACACACACACACACACACTGTGCTTCCCCACCTAACTCTCCGTTCAGACTCCTGCAAACTAGGACACAGTGTCTCTAGAGACTCAAAGGGGAAAAAAACAAAAAAGACTAACAGAGTCAAAGGACACACACACACAAATACAACCAGAGTCTTAGTCAGCCAGAGTCTCAGTCAGCCAGTTGAGCAGAAAGAACTTTGAAATGTAGATTTTCTGTTCTATCATCTCCCCTTAATTTCTTCTAGCTCCCTGCCATAGGGGTCACTGCGATGTCCTCGCCTGCTGTTTTGAGAATAGTGTATCCCTAAATTAAGACTGCACAGCAGCGGTAAATTCCCACCCCTTGCTCCCTCCGACAGTCGGTCCTAGGAGGCAAGAAACCCAAGCCAGAAAGATGTCAGGTACAACTCAGTCAAGCATTTTTCTGGAACTTCCCAGGAATGAATATTCCTACACATAGAAAACCTTCCAAGGCACGCCATAGCTGACCCTTAAAACAGACATCCCTCTAAAAAGCGGCTCCACATATTTTCTAGCCAACTGGTACCCCATTTCGAGATCCAAAGCCCTCCTCGCCTCCAAACTGGCCAAGGCAAAACACCAAGCACCAGTCTGTGAGCAAGGGCCTTTACCTTCATTCATGTCAGGAAACCACAAGAAATATTTGAAAAAAGGAAGCAAAGGGACGGGACGCAGGAGGGGACTTCCTGCCCCCACTATGCCTGAGCTGCCGTTCAAACCACTCATGGGGCCCTTGCCGGGAGGTTTAGACTAAAATGCCGAGAGTGGCACAACAGGGCAGAGGGACCAGGTTGGAGATCACCAACTCAGAGGGTCCAGACCAGAGCAGACGGACCATTCGCCCAGTTCACAACCCAACATCGGGATGCTTCAGGAAAGTCCGCTACAGGACTCAATGAGGGATGCACGGGGCCACCCACGTCCTACCTCCGCCAGGCTTCAGAGCACCATCTCTCTCCGCCCATTCCCGCCTCATCAGTCCACAACCGTACCCCAAACTCCCAACCTCCCCGGTTTTTCAGCCTCCCCCAGAAAAATCCGTCTTCCTGCCCCCTGGCCCTCAACCCGCGCCTCCCAGACCGCCGCACCGGCTGCCCGGGCCGCGTTCCACCTCCTTCGCAGCGGCTCCCGCCCCCGCCCCGCCTCTCCGCTCCCCGCTCGGTAACTGCTCAGCTCCACTCTCGCTCCCCGGCGCGGCCCCTCACCCGGGTGGAGCCGATGTCCATCATCACCTCCTCGAAGGCCGCCGTCTCCTCGGCCTGACGCTGCTTTTGCAGCGCGATCTTCTCACTAAACTTGCGCGGATTGGAAGCTGAGGCCGTGGCTGAGCTGGGCCCGTTAGCCCCCGACGTCGCCATCTTCCTGCCCCGTCCCTCCCCGCCACCCTCCCAGTACAAGCCACGGCCTCCGCCGCGGGCTCTGGCCCGGCTCTCCCAGCCCTAGCCGCCGCCGCCGCCTCAGAGAGCACCGCGAAGCCGGCCCCAGCCTAGCCCTGACCTGCTGCGCGCGGGAGCCGCCGGGAATTGTAGTTTGTTTACGTGACTCCTTCTCATCCGCAGTTACGCAGGACGGAGAGGAAACGGACACCATTTCCCAGCAGCTCTGCAGACTCCGGGAACCAGGAACTCGGCTCCTCCCACCCGACTCCGTCCTGCGCGGGGCAAACTGGGAAGAGTAGTTCTAAAGTGGTCCTGTGGCTAGGAACGCAAAAAGGAGAGGGATTAGGAGAGACGAAAGGAAAAGGGGAGGAAAGGGAAGGGGTGGAGACAAGGGGAGAAGAAGGAAGAGAGAAAAGAAGTTGGTCATCCTCAGGGAAGCCGATTCTGGAAGGGCCTGGAATGAAAACAGTGAAACAGGGATAATAAAACAGCTGTAAACATCTGGGGCTCATGCTGGCCACAAGCCCACCCCTTTCCCAAGACAAATAAATCAGATACTGTACAAATGTATCGAAACATCTTTTATTTGGGTAACGTGTCCCAAAACAGGTCAGTTAGTAAAATAGATTCTACAGAATATGGCCCTATGCACAGCCCTCCCGCCGCAAAAATAACCCTCGGGGTGCGCCTTGCCCTTCCCCCTTGGGCTCCTCTGGTATAAAAAATGTTTTTGGCAGCTCAGTGTTTATCATCTGGGCATGGGGCACCATATCCATGTTCCCTCGTCCTAGGATGCAGCAGCGGGGGTTGGGGGGGGTGATGGGTGGTGTCTCAGCTTTGCCAATCCTCCCCTTGCCCTACCCCAGCAAACATTTCTATCCCACCCCAGGATCCGGGACCAAAATAAAAAGCAAGCAGGCTCCCTCCACTGGTGTGCTGGGGAGGGCTTGGTGTCATCAGTGTGCTTTAAGAAAGAGGGAGGGGATTTATTTGGCACTTTGAAAATAGAAGGGTGAACAGGAAAAGCAGAGAAGTTACCAAGACTGGCAGGAAGAGGCCATCTGGTACTAGTCCCCAGGGAGAATGGAAGAGGGTGATAGATATGAGAGCAAGAGTCAAGGAGTATATGAGGGGTTCACTCCAAATGGCAGAGGGCTGAAATGGGCTAAAACCAATAGGACTGCTGATTCTGAGGCCTATGCCTTCTTTATACCTCTATTCCACAGTAGTTGGGTGTCCCTCTTCAGCCTCCCCAGTGTCAGCTTGTCTCCATGTGTAGTGTCTGACCCCTGGTTCTCATAGTCAATGTTTTCCCCATATTTAGATCCCTTGATCACATCCCTAGTGACTCTTGTGCCTGGGGGCCAGGCTCTTGTCTTCCCCTTTCTCTCTTATTGATGAGATAGTCCCAAAATCTCCACCCCTACCTCCCATAGGATTTTTGGTCCCCAGTATCACCCTTCTCCATTCCTTCCTATTCCCCACAGTGGGAAAGGGGGAAAAAGTCAAGGGTACCTGACACCCAGCCTCCCCTGTCCCTCCTGGAGTCCCCTAAACTTGAATAAAGAGCAAGCCAGTGAGCAGGGCGAAGCCTGCTAAAAGAAGAATGACCTTGAGGATTCTTTGCTCGGAAGTGGCCAGCTCCTGGGGCAGGATTTCCAGGAAGGTGATATAGAGAAAGGTGCCGGCAGCCATGCCCTCCAGCACAGACTGGGCCAGCTGGTGCAGTGGCCCAGCTGACTCTGCCAGAGCTGCACCCAGCCCAATGCCCAAAGGTGTCATGCATGAGAAGAGGACTCCACAGCCAGCCACTACCTGTGCTCTCAGATGGCTCTGTAGCAGCCGCAGGGACAGGCTGACTGCCAAGATACCCTTGTGGAGCAGCAAAGCCAGGCACAACTCCATGGCCCGAGCCCGGTCTCGCTGCAGCCCCACTGCCAGCCCCTCAAACACGGAGTGCAGGGCCAAGGAGAAGACCAGGACACAGGCACGCAGGGCTGAAGGAGCTGCCGGAATGCCGCTTGCTTGTAGAACCCCTTGCTCATCATGCCAGTGCTGCGGCCCACCATTTGCTGTTCCCAGGAGAGCCCTGGTCTCCTCTCGAGGTGGTGGCCCGGCTTGTTCTTTGTAAGCCAGCGTGATCTGCTCCATCACCAGGACCAGGAAAAAGCCCATGGCCAGGATGAACTCTTGTAGGGGGAACTGGAGCTGTGGGTAGAGGGGCGAGGAAGAGTCAAACGTATAGTTTAGTGTTGTTCCATTTATGCAGATGTGGGGCTCCTTACAGGCCAGGGCCACCCTTGGTCACACAAAGATACAGAATCATGTGGTAACATAGACACAGAATGATATACAATCACACAGATTATGGATCGCTCCCAGTGTTATATGTAGACAAAAGGCTTCTCATCTTTGGCACTATTACCATTTCTGACTAGGTAATTTTTGTTGTGAAGAGCTGTCCTGGGCAATGTAGGATGTTTAGCAGAACCCCTAGCCTCTACCCATGAGATGCCAATAGTAAGCACGATACCCTCTCTTCCTGAGTTCTGGCAACCAAAATGTCTGCAGACATTTCCAAATGGTTCCTGTGGGCAAGAGGTTGGGGGTGGGGGGGGGGCGGTAAAACCACCCACATTTGAGAGTCACTGAAGTAGATGTACACAAAGTGTCACATGTAGGAGGCCTACAAAGGGTCATACAGAGAGTTATATCCAGCATTAGTTCCCCAGTGGCACTAGGAATATAGGAATATAGAGGGAGAGCCCAGGGGCCTTCCTAGCACTACTACCCAACTGTCTCGGTTTTTCCTGTGAGACTTCCTATGCCTTACACTTGACCTTCCCCACACCCTACTTTTTTGGGCTATAGCCTTTTTGGTCTATAACAATAGACCAGTGGGTATTGCCTCCTACCCCTTCCCAGCTCTGCAAGGACCTCTATCTCCAACATTCTATCTGAGAAACCAATAGAGTAGGTCACACATTTAGTAATAATATTTCTTATACTACATCAAAGGGTACATAGAGGTCACACAGGGATTGGGGGTGGGCACAAAAAGGAGTTATGCCCTATTAACTAAAAATCACAATTCAGAGGGTCATATGCCAAGAACCTTCCATGGTCATGGAGTGACAAAGAACAGTCCATACAAACCCACCCTCCTTCAAATATGTGATTGAACGTACCCACACACACAGGGTCACGAGCCGCCAATGCTCACCGTCACATGCAGGGCTGTCAATGCTTCATCTATGGCAGCCAAGTAGTCAGGCAGCAGGTCCAGGAGACAGGTGGCCAGAAAGACACCCCCAGCGAAGCAGCTTACTAGACTCAGGGCTTTTTGGCGGGACGCTAAGCAGGGGTGGAGCACAGAGGGGAATGAGCAAATGAACTCCTTGCAGATCCCATGGCCCCAACTCAAACCATAATTATCCTTCTCTCCTGGGGTCGCCTTACTCAGACCCAGAGCCTTCCCTGGCAGTGCCCATGATGGCAGGGAGCAGGAGTGGCCTACCTGAGGCTTCAGCGTTAGCTCCGGGCCGGCGCAGCACACAGATGGGTACCAAGCTGCAGACAAGGGTGAGCACCAGCAGCAGCACCAGGGCCCCCAACTTCACCTCCAGTCCCACAGGTACCGCAGGCTCTGAGGCTAATGCCTCAGGGTGCCACACCAGGAGCTCTGGCTCTCCCCAGGGCCCCATGGTGACTGTAGTAGACAGCACCAATGACTCTCAGACCTAGGAAGATAGAGGAGGGGGGAATGGTCATGAGAGGAAAGATGGGGCCAAGGAAAGGGGAAGACAGGGCAGCAGAGTGCAGCTCCAGCACGCCAACCACTGTCTGACCTTCCTCAACCCAGTGTGACTCATCCACTTCTGTCCGGGGAGCAGTGCTCTTTCCCCTCAGACTTTATCCCTTCCCAGTGACTTATTCAGGGACCCAGCAAGGGGGAAGCAGGCGTGAGGACCATGTGGTTATCTCATTACCCTTTCACCTGGAACTCCCAGAGAACTAGGGACCTGGATCCTCCAAGGGAAGTGGTGGAGGCCAGCCCCCAGGAAGAAGTGGATGAAGGGAGGGGTGTTCAGGGCTGAGGAGTGACGTCGTGGGGCGCTTCGTGGACCACCTGAACAGGACTAGTTGTGATGCTGGATCCCTCTCCCGCTCCCGTTTCCTCAGCGCCGTCTCGCCTCAGGTCACAGGCTGGACCAACGGAGCAGATGACCCAAGAGGGGCCCTAGGGAGCTGGGGTCCCGGGACGGGCTGACACAACAACTGAGGGCGGTGTCTGGAAGTCCGGACACCAGGCGGGGTCCGAGGCCGCCAGCGTCCCGGGAGGCAGAAGAATGTGAGAGCCAGCACTCCAGCTTCTAAGCCCGGGGAGGCCTGGACTGCCGAGGCCTCCGCCCCCGGGAAGCCCGCACTCACCGCGTGAGGGTCTCTCTCCATGGCATCCGCAGGGTTCCGGCCGCAAGTCGGGAATTCCCGCCCCCCTCCCCACCTCTCCCTTCCCCACCGCCTCCCCGCTTCGCCCGGCTGCCAATGGCAGCGCCAGGAGGGCGGGCCCGGCTGGGAGTGACGTGATCCAGGGGCAATCAGAGACCCGCAGCCAGAGCCCTGCGGGGGCTGGGCCCGGGCGGAGCCGCGGAGAGCTGGGGAAGTGGCTGGAGAGAGGACCGGAGGGGCTACGTTCCTGGGGCGCTGCGGTTGCCGACTGCTGGGCTGGACTGAACAGTCAGTAAAACCTTGGATCATTCCCAGGTTGTTAAAAGGCATGCTAGAAACTCCTCGGGCAAACTGGTGGCGCCCCAGACCCACTCTAGCATTCTCAAGTCTTGCCCCCCAGAGCTCTGAGGGTATCTGTGCGTGGTCTTGGACACAGGTCTTCTTACCTTTCTTTTAGAAGATTGTAAGATGCTTCTGGGCATCTTGGCGCCAAAGAGAAAGCATTCCCTACTCAGAACTGACTTTGTTGTTTGACTTTCCTTGCCAGCATTCATTATAAAGAAAAAAGACCAGACAGACTACCCATAGGCCTGAACTGACTTCTGTGCAGCCTTCTGCCTTCTCTGAAGGGCCCCGGAGTGATGGACTCCACTCCTGGGATTGTTGAAGCCGCACCCTTATTGAGGAGCTTCTCTCGGCACACTCCAATTTACCATCCTCACCTTGCCCCAAGGCAAATGGCCAGGATTCATCTCCAAATTCACTTGGAACACTCCAACTCGTCTCCCTCCAGCCCTGCTAGTCTTACGTTTTTCTGCCCTTGAATGCACCTGGTATCTTCAACCCGGAACCTTCATTATTTCCCTAGCCTGTTTTCTTATCCGATTGTGCTATCAGAGTCCTCTTCTAACCCCATGAAAGGTAGGTTACAAAAGAGGAAAATGGAGAAGGTTCAGTCTATTCTTTTTTTTGCAAAATTGAAAGCGTCTCATTGTCTAGAGAAGGGACAGAATGAGGCCTCTGCTAAGATGCTGGAAATAGAGACCAGCAACTTCCTGAAGAGAGATCCCTTTCTGTGGCTCAAGCAGCTAAGCTACAGGCTATGAAAGTCCTGGACTTGGGTTTGTGACCTGGGGTATGTGAGGACTTCTTGAGGGAGCGGGGTGGTCTCATAGTAAATCATCAGGATGTAAGGGAAATGGGGGTATTGTTGTACCATCATTTAATAATTATTATTTCTGCTCCAAACTCTTAACTAAAAGATGAACAATGACTGTTAGAGGAAATTCCAGATTACTCAAAGGAGTATTGGCATGCTATGTTATGATGTCTGCGGCAAATTAAATGCAATATTGTTTTTTTAAAGGAAAGATGCAGGCAGGAATGAAGGTGAGTAAGCAGGCAAGCAGGCAAAAAGAGATTTATTTTATTTAGTTGTTCATCTTGGTTGTTACCCCTGGTCCTGGGTCTTGAACTGGGTCCTTGAGATGTACATGGACTGCATCTGGTAGCCTTAAAAATAAAGATGCTTCTTCCTCATCTCTTCCTGACTGCCTGCCTACTTGCCTTTATTCCTGCCTGCATATTTCATTAAAAAAAAAAAAAGTCACAACAAGGAATCATGGATTAGAAGTCAGGTAGTTCCAAGTCTACCTTAATTTGAGTTCTGCTCTTAGACTCAAATTGATCTCAGACAAGTCATTTTCCCTCTCTTGATAAATTAGGGGAAAGGAAGAAATTAGGTTAGCAGATCGTGCCAGGGGTTCCTCCTGGTTTTAGCATTAATGGAAGCTGACTATATTTTTCACAATCATTTTGACACATGCAGTCTACAGGAAGCCCTTTGGAACTTTTTTAGCTCTAGGAAGGATCTAAGCAAAGATAGCTCAGCTTTCCTTAAAGATCTGCATCAGTCTAAGAAGTCTGCTTGTCTCTATGGTACTTGAATAAGATGCTGGGGGATGAACAGGAAAGACACCTGGGAAATCAGAGAAAGCCCCAGCAAGGCAGCTTAAACTGATGCCAAGAATATAGGCTCAGGTGTACAAATGTTGGTTCAGCTATTTGCAGAGCAATCTTGAGAGTAACCTAACTTCTGTCAGCTGTGAGCTGCTATAAGAATTGCATGAGTAACATGAAAACACCTGACCATATAATAGTGAATAAACATTAGCTCCTGTTTGTCTTTACCCTCAGTTCATGAGTTTTAACCAGGAGACTACCAGTTTGAATTCAGGATCCACACCCCGAAACTTTCCTGCTTTACCCAGCTAACCTTTATCTGAAGTATTATTGAGGAGACAAGTGAAAATCATAACTATACCTTGAGCTTCATTATTTTATTAAAAGTGAACGTCTGGGTCATTGGTCACTAGACCAAGGCAAAAAAAAAAATCCTGAGTTTGGTATTACTGTCTTCTAGTCACCCATCTTTGCCTCCTCCTCAGCCAAAGTCATAGAATATTACCTTCTCTGTCTATATCAGAGCTAATGGGGATAAAATGAGAGAATATTTATGGAAACTCTTAGTAAACTATACAAATACAGGACACTAGGCAATTAAACTCAGAGTCAAATTCCCAAACTACACCCAAATGATTTTTCAACCTTTTGTAGTCTTCCAGACCTTTGTCCTTCTTTTAGTAAGTCCTCTGAGGACTTATGTATTATCTGTGGCACAATGCACTGGATTTGGACAACCCGTGATTGCGCGACTTTCGGCCTGCTGAGTTAAAGTCGAGTCACTTAACTTGGGTCATCAGGCTGTTTACTCCCAGCCTAGGTAATGACCCGTCGCAAGCGAAAATGAACAAGGCCGCTCCTACCTGCATTCTCGGAACTTTGTTTCCAAACTTCCCCACGACTTTCCCTTCTAATTCTTCCTCTCCCTTTGTTGCGGCGGAAACTAATTCCCGCCAGACAAATGGGTACTCCAGGTTCATTGGTCTTACTTAAAGACTGACAGCATACTCTGACCAATGACAGAAGAGCCAGCCTCCATAAGGTAATTCCATTGGCTCAATGGCCTGCCTCTCTAGGATCTGAGCTTCTAATCAGATCCAAGTGTAGGAAGAGCTACACAGGCGGGGGAAGGAACGCCTTTATAAACCTTGGGCAATGCTGATGGTTCTTTCCTCCTTTGCTTTCAGCATTCCCGTGCTCTCCCTTTTATAAAATCAATGCCCGAAGAGGCACTCAAGCATGCTGTGTTCCAGTCCCAGCCCTCTCTCTCCTTCCCTGAGGAGCCACCAAATCCTCAGAAAGATTCACTAATGCTAGCAGAAACTGAGGCAGAAAGGGCAAGGCTCCTGAGGATTTGGCTAAAGCGGGTGTGTGCTCGCTCAGCTTAACGCCAGTTCCCAGAAACAGCGCCCGCTCCGTGTAGTAGGTGTGACCCACTTTCCAGGTGTAAGGCTGGGGCGGGGCTTGGCAGAGCCGGTCCAGGATGCGAGATCCTGGAGGAAAGAAAAGGTGTAGTGTTTGGAGCTATCGGTGGGCTAGGCTGGCTTGGCAGGGCTGGGTTCCTCCGAACAGGTAATAGCCCCGCGGGCATTGATCTCAGCTGGAGAGAAGGCCGGAAGCGAGATCTCTCGGTGACAGGTGAGGGGGCTGCGTAGGTGAAATGGGGGTAGGGGAAGCGGACGTGAGAGGAACCCATTAACTGGGGAAGGGGTCATACTTCTGCAACAATCCCACCCCCACCCCTCCCCGCAGGAGGATGGATTTGGGTACACCCGACCTTCCGGACGTGTGGCTGGAGCCCCCAGATGTCTTCGCAGCAGGCCACTTTCTGGAGCTGGGCCTCCACTGTCCACCTCCAGAGGCCCCAGTGGCCAGGCTACAAGAACAGGGGCTGCACGGATGCGAGTACAGTGAGGCCCATGGCTGCGTGAGTGTGATGAATGGAAATGGGGTGGGTTGAGACAACCTTGTGGTAAGACGCCCCAAGAGGCTTCAGCACCTACTTGGAGAGGTCAGCAGATACCCCTAAACAAACTAAGCCCATGCCCAAAAAACAACTGAAATCTAGGTGTGATGTCAGGTAGGACTTCCAAAATACTTCTACGCCATTAACGTCTTCTGTAGGGTCTTCAAGAGAGTGAGCCTGAAGATTTCCTGAAGGTATTCATTGACCCCAATGAAGTGTACTGCTCAGAAGCATCTCCTGCAAGTGACAGTGGAATCTCTGAAGATCCTGGCCATCCGGACAGTTCCCCTACTCCCAGAGCCCCCAGTTCCCCTGCCCTTTACCAGGTAGTCTATGAGGCAGGGGTCCTGGAGAGGATGCAGGAGGAAGCTGAGCCAGATGTGAGGCTCATCTCCATCCAGTTAGGTCAGTGTTCTTGCGGGATGGGCTCTTCAGGTCCGGCCCTGCTGCCAGCACAGCATCCCCTGCATCCCCTTTCTCCCAGCCATCTGTGTCTCCCTCAGATCAGTGGAGCCCACCCTTTATGGTCTCTGATGTCTGCACGGCTAGTGAGCTGCCCGTTGATGCTCATGCCCACATTCTGCCGACAGCAAGCACTGCAGCCTCCATACCTCCTGCCACCCTGGTGAGTCTTGGGGTCACTCATGTTACACATACATGTACCACACAGATGGAGGAAAGGAGATGAGGCAGGGGAAACCGATGCTAAACTCATCTGTCTTTAATTTTTGAGGCAATCAGCCCTGAAGACTAAGGAGATATGGGCAAGTTTAAGGGCAGGAAAGGACAGAGCTACAGAAGTCCTTGGGGGTAAGGCAGTGATGACTCAGTTAAAGAGAAGGTGGTTTGAGGGAATCCTGGGATAAGGATCCGGAGAAAGCCTTGTGGGCATTGCTGCTCAACCAGAGCCATTTTCTTTGCTTTGGGTTAGGACTTGGGAGATGAGATAGGAGCCTGGGAATCCAACTGGTTACTGGGGATGGGGTGTAAGAAGCAACTGCAAATACATTTCCACAAACAGTTGCCCAACAGGCACAACGGCCAAGGGCTGCAGTACAGGGGAGGACTGCACCAGACACCTTCCCAACGCTGGCAGGGTCCATTCCTGCAGTGGGGAAGCGGGGGATGCTGCTTATGTCACCATCCCTCCTCATGTGCTGGAAAGAACTTCTGTGTTAAAGACTAGAAGGAGGTTCTATCTCCTTGCAAATATGTGGTCAAAGCTGGGACCAGAAGCTAAGCCAACTATCACAGAATCTTGGGTTGAGGGACCTTATTAAGTATGATGCTTCTAAACTTGGGTATGCATCATAGGCACTGGTGGGGTTGGGGGAGGGGTGTGGCTGTTGTTTCTTTCACCCCTGGTCCTGGGTCCTGAACTGAGGTCCATGGGCTTTATAGCGGCCCTAGTTGCCTGAACTATATAAGGGTTCACCCTATTTTATTTAAAGGGAAGGTGAAGGCAGGAAGAGAGAGGAGGAAGAAGCACTTTGTTTTTATTTAGCTATCCGCACTGGTTGCATCCAGCCCAGACCCAGGACTTGAACCCAGGCATATGTGGCTCAGGCTTCTTTGAAGGCAATGACCTCACCACTGCTCCACCAGGGCCCACTGCCTTGCTTCTTAAATAAAACCCTCTAGGCCTAGTTCTTAAGAGTTTTGGGTTGTTTGTTTGTTTTTTACCCCCAGTACAGGTCTCACACCCTGCTTGTGGGTAGGCTTTACATGGCCTGGACCTCAGATACCTGAGCCACAGATTTTGATTAGGTGGATTGCGAGGAACACCTCACTAATAGTTGTACCAAATAGGCACAGGAGCAAGTAGAGAACATAAAGGGTAGAGATGGAAGAAACAGTTCAGTTAAAAGCCAAAGGCAGTCAAGAGACAAAAACAAAAGCAAGTTCTCCTTAAGTCACAAAATGGAGTATCTTTCAAAAAAGATTATTAGAAAGGTAAGTTACTCAGTTCACAGATTCATGTTAACCTGATGCCATCTACCTTTCCCATGTATGAAACTGTTTAGTCCCTTTGCACTTGAGGCATTCTTTTAGCTGGGATAGAGCTTCAGTCTGAAAAGGAGGGTTCAAACCTTAAGAGAGTGGGTCACTGCCCCAGGGCTGGATAACACCTTCTGCCAAGAGGCAGCTAATGACTGAAAGCTAATCATTTGCTTGCTGTAAGATTAAGCAAACTCTAATGAGTTCCTCTGCATCCTCTACAAATACTCCTAAAATTTGGGGAGCTGTGGACCAGAGCAGGCCCTCCCTAACTTGTTCAGAGTACCTAGGTCCTAAATCCGTGGGCCAAGGATGTTGAGAAAACACCTCCTTGCTCCCTTCTCAGCTTTCAGAGGTTCCTTTGGCTTGATCCAGAGGCTGTCTGAATTAAGGTCCCTGTCCCTCATTTCATTTCTTGGTTAGTTATTCCTCAATGCCAATGAGAAACACTGCCCAAGGAACAGTCTTGGGTTTCAGAAATGGGAGAACCCTCTCTGTACATTCATATCATCTTTTGTCTCCCACCAGCTGCCCTATCAAAACTTGTTCCTGACCGATGAGGAAAGGCGGCTACTGGGGCAGGAAGGGGTTTCTCTGCCCTCTCACTTGCCCCTCACCAAGGTAACAGATTTCTGAAAGGAAATCCCAACCCAGGCCAGTCATGGCCTCTGAGGAACCAAGATCGCTGGGGAGAGGTAGGAAGTTGGGGGGTGACTGAGGGCCCAGACTGAGACACTCTGGGCCCCCAGGCAGAGGAGAGGGTCCTCAAGAAGGTTAGGAGGAAAATCCGTAACAAGCAGTCAGCACAGGACAGTCGGCGGCGGAAGAAGGAGTACATCGAGGGACTAGAAAGCAGGTCTGTCCCAAACTCAGTTTCAGGCCTCCTGTAGCTCCCACTTCAGCTCCCTTCCTTTCCGAGGCAGAGAAGGTCCCCACCTTACAAGACTGCAGAGCCTTGTCCTACCTTTCCACGTTCCCTAGGGTGGCTGCTTGTTCTGCACAGAACCAGGAACTACAGAAAAAAGTCCAGGAGTTGGAGAGGCACAACATGTGAGTGAAGTGGCCTGTGCCCAAGAGGTAGGCCAGCGCAGGGGCAGTTCCCTGCTTCCCAGGAGTTCCAACTCTTCGTTCCTCCTTTTCTAGCTCCCTGCTGACTGAGCTCCGCCAGCTTCAGATGCTCATTGCTCAAACCTCCAACAAGGCTGCCCAGACTAGCACATGTGTTCTGGTACAATTAGTCTACCTCCTGTCCTATGCCTACCTCCTCCATCTTCTGCCACTCTCTGCTCTTATCTTCCCATCCCTGATAATCCCAGATATGCTCCAATCGCTCTGCCCATTGTTCCCTCCCTTTATTATCCCCACATACAACTGCCCTCTTACTCCTTCCCAGATCCTTCTTTTTTCCCTGGCTCTCATCATCCTGCCCAGTTTCAGCCCCTTTAAGGACCTACCAGAAGCTGGGCCAGAGGATTACCAGCCTCATGGAGGTGAGAGGCCAGGGTAGAGAGGGACTTTGTTCTTCAGAGCAGTCAAGAGGTGGGTGGGTGGAACGTCCTGTTGGCAGTGGATATTCCCTCTGCTTCTGGCAGGTGCAATCCACATACATCCCAAGGACCCTGGTTTGCATCCCAATTAGGGGGAGGGGATAACCAGGATGAACGAAATAAAATGAATAAAACGCTTCTTCCTCCTCTCTCTGCCTGTCTACTCGCTTTCTTCCTGCCTACACTTTCCTTTAAGAAAAAAATAAAGAGGTGGGTGGGATTCCATCTTGTCTAGGATCCCCACCTCGGGAAAAGTCTACTGCTGCCCTTTTTGCTTCACCCCACAGTGATTTCCAGAAATATCCTGACTCACAAGGACATGACAGAAAATCTGGAGACTCCAGTGGTAGAGTCCAGATTGGGGAGGCCACCTAGGGCCAAGGGAGCAAATGGCTTAACAAGGACGCTGCTTGAGAAGATGGGAGGGAAAACAGGCCCCAGCGGTCATGTCAGAATGGTGCTGCATGCGGATGAGATGTGAGCTGGAATATTTCCTGGCCCACTTTGCCATCATAGTAAGGAATCCAGGGCTCCCCTATGTTCTGCTTGCCCTGGGATTCCCACACAACATTCTCTGGTTTCAGATTTGAATCATATCAGGATTCCCTAAGCATCAGTGTCTTGAGGCCCAATGTATGTGACGGGACACCTCAAGTACTTAGTTACGTATCTGTGATTCTATTTCTTCTTGGGCATAGGGATGAGGGGAAACAGGCTTCTGGCTGAGAAATAAAACTTTTTTGCTGAAATTGTACCATGAAAGTTTTAAATAAGTAGTAGAAGATAGGTACCAAAGTTGCGACCCCCTTTCCCTCTGTGCTCCCATGACTTCCTGCCCCAAACCAAATTAGGTTTTTTTTTTTGGAGGAGGTTGTTTTATTCCCACAGGGCTTGAACCTGGGTCCTTGGTCTTTACATTTTCTACACCTTAGCCACCCAAGCCACACTATTTTACTCTTTTTATTCTGTTCATTAATGATCTAAACAAGGAAGATGGGAGAGAGGGAGTACCACCACGAGGTTCCAAAGAACCAGCAGCACAAGCTAGTCCATCCTACCTTCTCTATTCAAGATAGGGTCTCTAAAATTCATATAAAAGAGTAGAAGGTGGGCTATATGGACTCAATTTGTTTCCGGACCTTTTCAAGAGCCTTTCTGTCCAGCTGTCGCTGACGAACAATGACAAGACAAGCAAAGATCAAGGCGACACCCATGACAGTCCCTTCGAATTTCCAGAATAAGTGTTGTTCCATCAGAGCTGAGCGGCAGCTGAGGGCAGAAATAAACAGTTATTCCCAGGGAAGAACAGGCAGTCTCTCCCTCTAATATCCTTACTTCAGCCTAACATAGATATATTCAAGGGCAAAAGAGGAAACCTGTCAGCCTTCTAATGTGTTGATAGTGATAATGCCCACTCAATTATATAATTTATTTCCTGGTGAGGTAAGAAGAATGGGTTTGAACCCATTTTACTTATAAGAAAATATATTCAATAATATCATGAGTAGAACTGGCACTTGGGTTTAATAATTTGGTTCCAATACCTCTCTCTTTCCAATATACTATGCTACTTCCAGACCAAGAATGGGGTTATCTTCTTAAATTCCCAGAGGTAAACGAGTTGATCAAACAGGTTTCAGGAAGAGAAACAGTACTTGCCTTTTGAACTCATTCTTCTTAGATGAGGTACATGTGATTTTTTCCACATACCCCGTGGAACCACATTCAGGGGTGGTTTTCTGCCAAGAGAAAAAGACGGAAGCACATGGTAGGAAGGGGCAATAGGACAAGTAGAAGGGTTGCCATTCAAAGGGATAAGTGCCCAAGTGCTATGTCTCAGAATTGATATGCAACAGGGAACTGACATGGGTGGTGATGGTGATTAAGTGTATGATTAGGAATATCTGTTACAACATTCTGGGGACAATAACCTATGAGGCGGGACAGACTCCAGAGGCTACTGGACTAAAAATGAACGGAACATGGGTATTAGGTATATGCTTCCATTAACTTGAAAGAAATGGGCACATTTCAGGGGGAAAACAAGCTTAGATTTAATCATATTAAGAGTGCAAGGAAAAAGACAAAAATGCAAAAAGCACACTTAATGAGACTTAGGGGCTGATTAGATCCAAGAAATGAGAAAATATACTCACAACTTGGAAATTAGAACATGGAGCACAGTCTTCTGCCACCACAAACTCTTCCACCAGCCAGCACGGCAAATTTGATGTGCTTACTAAAAGAGAAGATAAATCCAGTCCCAGAACTCATTTAGAAAAAATTTCTCGCAAAGGTTCTGCCCATCCAACTTCCCAGCACAGAGAACGCCTTCATTTAACGTGGCACCGCCCTTTACCACCGGTGCTCTAGGTACCCGGAGGATGTAAAAGCAAAAAGACAAAACTATGGGGGCGTCGGGTTCCCAGCGCATCACCCACCTGACTGTTTCTCCTGCACAGGGGCCTCTGCTAGGCTGCAGCGGGTGAAGACAAGGGAGGGAAGAGGCAAAAGTCAGAAGCTAGAAAATATGGACCACTCCCACCTCTGCGGTCACGAGACACGGTCTCCCTCAGCCCCAAGGGCGTAACCACCCGATCATCCCGTCTCCCGCTTTTCTCAGCCTTCAGCCCCTCCTCACCACAGCTTTAAGGTGAAAGCGCAAAGCAACCAGTAGAGGTGGCGGCCTGAGGGGAGGCCAAGCCTCCCCGCGCCAGCAGGCATGGAGTGCTCAGTGTAGCACCTGTCACGACAGAGGAACCAGCTTGGCCTGGTACCCCTGTTGCAGCGCAGGAAGGAAGCTAACTCTCCAGGTCTCCAAGAGGGTCCAAGTCAAGACTGAAAAATACTGGAATTGCCTTTCAGGGAAAAGGTTTTACTGGAAAAGTTAATACGTGTTTGTTGGGTAGGGTCGTGAGTTCCCTTCTCTGGAGCCGCAGGGTGCCGGGGAAAGGGCGAGGGGCAGAGGGCCTAGTCTTCTCACCTCCTCTTCCGCTCTCGGCCCGGCCATCTTACTCCGCGGAGGATCCTGGGCGCGAGCCTGACTTCCGGGAGGCGGAGGCGCGCGGGCTGCTGCCTGCTGGGTGTTGTAGTCTTCCGGGGTCGGTGGCGCCTCCGCGCTGTGCGCCGGCAACCGGAGCTCACTGCGCCTGGGCAGCGAGACGCTGTTCATTGGCTCTGAGCGCCGTTGCATTCTGGTCTTGACAGTCTTTTGAGGAAGTGACTACGCCGGGACAGCAGACACTTGGTTCTTTGCGCCCTGAGCTGTCGCCTCTTTGCATGTTCTTGGTTAGATAAGCAGCCAGACGTAAAAAGGAACAATACGTCACTCGTTTAGAATCTTTCTCCGTTGCTAAAACCCACTCCTTTACCCATCTCAATCCTTCCCGACCATAGTTAAGGGTTGAAGCGGGTTGGCAGTTAAGGATGGAGGTGAAACTGCAGTTTGTCTTCCCTGCTGAAGTGGGAAAATCCGAGACCACCGCAACGCGAAACCTTTCCTATCTCTAGGCTCCCACTCAGCTCTACACGGATGAATAATGTCAACTCCTATTCATTGCAAAATTACTCCCAGAACTGATCCTTTGACTACCTCTGAGTACCTTTTGGGTCCTCAGCATCTTTGCACCTGCATAATGGACTAATCATTAGCGCAACGAAAAGAGCATGAGATTTGAAGTTCCTGAAAGTTTTAGTCTAGTTGTTTATTCAGGTGTTACAAGATTTTAGAATGTGTTCTCTGTTTTGTGTAAAATGGACACGCTAATGTGCATTTCCTAGGCATGTTGTATTTTGGGGTTTATTTTTGCGAGATGTGAATGAAATGTGTATGAAAACCAGTGTGAACAACTAAATGTAAATAGTCTTTCTTCCTCTTTTCTCTTCCTGCCCCATTACTCGTCGTCATTCCTGCCCGCACCTTACCTTTAAAAAAGAAAGAAAACACTTGATTCTCTCCTAATAATGTGGCCTCGCATTTCTTTTTCTTTCTTTCTTTTTTTTTTTTTTTTTTAAAGGGAAGGTGCAGACAGGAATGAAGTGAGTAGGTAGACAGGCAAGAAGACAAAGGAGAAAAGCATTTTAAAATTTTGTATTTCCATTGTACATCTTGGTGTTTTCCCCCATTTTGGGAGCGGGACCCCAGGTCCTTGGTGTGTGAACTGCACTCAGTGGAAGGCTTCAGAAATAACCTCTACTTCACCAGGTCACATCCACATTTCTATCAAACATTATGAATTCAATATTTACTTCATCTTGATCTTACTAATCCTGAGTCAGAGTTGATATTATCCCTGTTTAGAAGTAAGCTCAGAGTTGGCTGGGTCCTGGTGGAATAGCAATTAGGTCGATTTCCTCCAAAGGAGCCCAAGACACATACTCCTGCGTTCGATTCCCAGGTCCAGGGAGGAATGACCAGTGTGAACAACTAAATAAAATTAAAATGCTTCTTCTTTTTTCTGTCTCTTCCTGCCAACTCGCCTTCATTCCTGCCTGCACCTTTTTCTTAAAAAAAAAGAAAAAGTTTGGAGTTTATGTGACTTGTCCAAGGTCACCCTGCTAGTGAGAACTGAGACTTGAGCCCACACTTGCAACTCCCAAGCTAAAAGCTGTTTGCTTTCCATCCCCATGGAATTAAACCTTGATATATAACCAGACCTTCAATCACTTGACCGCCACCTCCTCTCTGGGTTCATGCTTTACTCTCTAGTGGTATATTAGTCACTTCCTAATTCTGTCAGAATTTCCTCCTAGTTCTACATATGTGTATGTTTGCAGCCTCCCAGACAACTGGGCAGTATGAGTTTAATTTTCTTAGATGCTCTGTAGATAGGAGGTGCTTAAAATAAACTTCATATAAATATAAGCACTATTAATAATCTGGATCATACTTCACAAGATCAAAGAGTTTGTCTCCATACTATCTTTAAAATATATATATATATATTCTAGATTTTTTTATTTATGACTTGCTTTTCCTCCCTCCACCCCCCCAGGTCTTAAAACCAGGTCTCTAGGCTTTATACGAGCTGCATCTTAGCTGCTGATCCACAGGGCTGTGCTCTTCATACTTTTTTTTTTTTTTTTTTAAAGGAACAATTTAGGCAGGAATGAAGGTGAGTAGGCAGACAGGATGAGACTGAGGAAAAAGCACTTTTATTTATTTTTATTTAGTTGTTCGTCTTGGTTGTTTTGCCTAGCCTTGGACATGAACCCAGGTCCTTGGGATTATATGGAGTGTGCTTGGCCAGAGGTGTTGGACCTAACCACTATTCTACCAGGTCTGAGCTGAATTTTGCTTTTGAGTTTTGTTGCTTTACGTCTTTTTTTCTCTGCGTCAGTAGTTGTATGTTACAGAAAGTAGGCTGTAGGGTTTTTTTCAGTAACTTTTAGTGATGATAAAAGTTTTGGCTGAAATCTAATATTCTTTTACTCCTGTCAAATCCTGTCTTATAACAAATTGTGATTTTCTAAGACCTCACTTCCAGTAGTTCTAGCACACAACTGAATAGCTGTACTACACTGAAACTGTATTTTAAAATATCTGCTCTAGGGTGAAATGAAGATATCAGTCAGCCTTTTTCTTGAGATTTGCAAAATGCAATTGTTTCTTCATCTCTTGGAGCAAATTAACCAGCTGGACAGTTGACTAGAGTTCAAATCTAAGTCAAAGATAGCGATCATTACTCGTGGATACTTGGATACTTCAAATTTTTTTGCAAGGCCTATTCCCACTGTCAGACTTAGAAACTTGGAGTGTTATCTTTTACCAACAAAAACAACACAAAAAAGGCTCTGGGGTTAACTCCAGGACTGTACCAACCAATTCCACACTGCAGGGTTGGGAATTCCTTAAATGCCTTGAACTTTGTAATCATGAAAAAAATTTTGAATGTGTGGTATGTTTTTTAAAAATAATTATCTATTTATTTAGAGGAAGGAAGCAGGCAGGAATGAAGGCAAGTAGGCAGGTAGAGGAGGAAGCATTCATCCATTCATTTAGTTGTTCATGTTGGTTGTTTCCCACCCCCACCCTTACCCCCACCTTTTCCCTTTGGAGAACTCAGTTCTCACCATCTGGAGCTGCAGACTTAACTGCTGAGCCATCTGGGTGTGCCTCTAATGTTTTTTTTTTAATTATTTTATTTTTAAATTATAGTAATTATTCAACACATTAAAATAATTTCCTATGTATAGGTTCCCCATTTCTTAGTTATATTTCAACACACCCTGCCCTCCACCAAATCAAGTGATCTTCCCCACTGTCCAGTAGGATCCACTACCACTCTCATGGTATTTTGTCTAAATCAAACTGGTATTTTCATTGATCCTGAGAAAAGATCAAGTCTGTGAGGTAATTTTGTTAAGAACATAGTGGGGGCGGGGGGTGCCCCAGTGGCTTAACGGTTAAGTTCACTGAATTCAGTCCATGTACGTCCCAATGACCTGCTTCCTCACTGGGTCTGGACAGGTTGGGGAGAACCACCAAGAAAAACAACTAAATTAAATAAAAATACTTCTTTTTCCTCTCTTTCTGCCTGCCTGTCTCTGCTTGCCTTCATTCCTGCCTACACCTTTCCTTAAAAAAAAAAAAAAGTGAGTAGATGTGCCCCTGTGGCTCAGGCATGAAGTCTGCAGCTCTGGCATAGTCCACATACAGCCCAAGAACCTGGGTGCGACTGGAGGGGGCGAGAGAAACAGCCTAGATGAAGAACTAACTAAATAAAAATGTTTCTTCCTCCTCTCTTCCTTCATTCTTGTCTGCTTCCTTCCTTTAAAAAGAAAGAAAGAAAGAAAGAAAAGAGTGTATAAGGGTGAAGGCAGGGTGGTGTGTACTTAAGGGAGGGGTGTATGAAGCCTGAGGTTTTGGTGGTTATTCTTTTGTATGCAGATTGCTTTGCCTCTTTGTTACTCAGGAATTAGCTTTCTTGTTACTATTTGATTTTCCCCTTTCTTCAAAGCACCACACAACGATTAAGTGAAGTGCCCATTGTGCTGCGGACACGGTAGATGCTCATTAAATATTTGTGAATAAATGAGCCTCTCTGTGTCTCATTTTCCTCATCTATAAAAGAAGATGATAGGTGCACCCTGGTGGTCTCCTGGACAAAGTCACTGGATGGATAAGGTCACCGAACATAGTACACACAGACTCCCAAGGACACAGGTTCAGGACTTGGGACTGGGCAGAACGACCAAGGTGAACAACTCAATAAAATAAAGTGTTTCTTCCTCCTCTCTCTTTCTGCCTTCCTTCCTGCCTGCACCTTTCCTCTTAAAAAAAAAAGAAAAAAAAAAAAGATGATAATTCCTGTCAGTTACCTAAAGGAATATATATGCTGGCAGAATCAGAGCTCACAGACATCATTAGATAAACAAGACTGGGGTCTGTTATTCCCCTGGGGCTAGGGCTGTCATTCTCCTGGGGAAGTCTGAGAAAGAATCTCCTGTAGTCAGTCAAGAGTTGGCTCTTCTAAGAGGTCCTCTAAATCCCTTCTTGGAAAGGGCGTGCAGATCTCTGCTCCTTGCTGTCTTCCTCATCCATTGAAAAGCCCCGGAAGGGAGAACTGTGGTCCCATTATCAAGGAAACCCAGGCAGTTTCAGGCAGATCAACCACCTCAAGGAGAGGCAGGAATTAGATTTATAGTAGAGAGCGATTCCAACGATGATGAAAATTACCCAAACCAGGGATGTTTGTGCAAATGGTGGCCTTTAATACTGAGAAAGACCATGAAGAGTGACAGGATAGGACCAAACCTTTGGAGGGTGGTGGTGAGCCAGGCTTTCATAGGACCCTACAACCCAATCCAGTAAGAAATTAATTTTTTATTTACACTTAAGTTTACCCTGGAAACCTAGAGCCCATTTATCCTCCCTTTCCTCCCTCTTTCTCACCTTCTTTCACTTCCTCAAGTCCTTCCCATCTCCTTGTCTCTTTTATGCTACCTCCTTTTCCTCATTCTTTCTCTGGCTTTTTTCTTTTCCTTCTTCATTTTCTCCCCATTCTTCTGACATCTACCCATCTCTATCTCTAGCCTTCCAACCTCACCTACTATTCTCCCCTCCTAGTACCTCAGCCCTGCCTCCCTCAGGGTCAGCCTCCAGACTCAAGAATAGGAGGCAGAAAGCAGAGGTCCTCAGACCAGGGAGCACTTGTTGGTGTTCTTCTTATCACATGTTTTCAGCTCAGTGTTGGAGGGATTGTTGTTGTTTCCCTAGAGGGAGAGGGCACAGAGGTCAAGGTGGGAATAGTTGACTGGAGTATGAGGCTAAAAACCCTTTCAAGGGGACCCATCCTCATGGAAGTTTTAAACTTACATTGATCCCCTCCTCAGTCCAAAAAACACACATGTGTGCGCACACACACATGCACACACACAGCCCAGTAGAACCAACTCACCAATCTCCGGCCTCCTGACTTGAGCAAGATGTCCCGGGCCAGAGAATTGAAAGCCTAGTGGGAAAGAGATTGGTCAGAACAGACCAGAGGGGAAGAGAAGTCATCTTCCTAAACCCTATCCCTTTGGGCGGTAGGTTTGGGTGTGTGTCTCACCTCATCCACATTCATACTTGATTTGGCACTTGTCTCAAAAAAACGAATTCCATACTCCCGAGCCAACTGTAGGACATGATGTGAGGGAGAAAGGAGTTGGAGAAAGGGCAGCAGCCAAGTCTCCTGAAATGCGACCTCATTTTGGCCCACCCAGTTCAGTTCCAGAACAATGCCCAGTCCAGACCTGACCTTATCGGCCTGCTCCTTCTGCACCTTCCTCTTAGCCTCCATGTCACACTTGTTCCCCAGCAAGAGGCGCTCCACCCCAGCAGAGGCATTCTGGGAGCAAAAGGATAAAACAGGTGAAAGTTGGATCCTGCTCATCCTCACAACTCACTTCATCCTCCAGGTTATACTCGGTTCCTCGTCACTGAGAGGGTCCTCACCTCTTTGATGCTCTTCATCCAGTTTTGAATGTTCTCGAAGGATTTCTCATCTGTGATGTCATATACTAGGATAATGCCCTAGGGGATGGCAGAATTCCCAGTAGCGCCTTGGCTCACATTCCCCTTGCTTAGGTGCCCATCTTCAGGCTAATTAAACCCTGCGAGTTCAGTCTGTGAGTCTAATCCACAAGGCCATGTGGGGCCTTCTGCAACCTACTTAGTGCCCACACCCCATCTGCCCACCCCCCAACTCCCATCCCTCTGTACTAATGAACCCACACTCCATCACCTCATGCCCTCATCCGTCATCTGCACCCATACTTCATACCATGGCTCCACGGTAATAGGCGGTAGTTATCGTCTTGAATCGTTCTTGGCCAGCTGTATCCCTGAAGAGGTACAATATTTCATGGAGTGGGAAAGAGGGAAGGGTTCTCCAAAGAGAAGCCCCCTTTCTAAGAATTTAGCTTTTGCAACAGAGTGGGGATGAAAGGAACAGACTCAGGAAACAGTAACTGGAGAAAGGGATGGCATGAGAGATGGTAAAGGACTAAGAAATAAGACTTCTCTTTGTTATTAATTGAATGCTTACTCTGTGCCACCCACTATGTATAATGAGTTCATATGTGTCATTTAATCTAATCTTCACTCTATCCTTATGAGACTTATTTTTACTGTCTTCATTTTACAAATAAGGCTAAATAACTAATCAAGGTCGGTGGTAGGTAAAGAACAGCATCAGAATTTGAACCACATTCTGCTGTGGTTTATGGTAGCAGAATGTCTCCATTAAGCCCCCTACCACTCAAACAACCTTGGGGTCTTCTTATGAGAGGTTAAACCCCTCCAGTGGGCTTCCTGGGCTTTCCATCCCTTAGAGAGAACGCTTGACTTAAGAGTTAATTCTTAACTTTGCAGCTTGCTCTCAACTGCTTAGAGCTTCTTTGCGCATCATAGCTCAATAGACTTTTATCATCAAGTTCAGTGAATGCTCTGGAGTCGGGAGAGGCAAGAGAGTTAAAAAAAAAACCTGAAAATAGTTGAACAAACAGGAAGTGGTGGAAGGACATCTGAGTCAGGTGACAGAAATGGATTTGAAGAGTTAGGAGGAGAAATGGGGAAAGGGAGAGAAGTAAAGGAAAATAGAAGGAAAAGGGTTAGAGAGGGGTAGATGAGAAAGCCTGGCTCAGAGCCCTAGGGGTTCACTCACCAGACTTGCAGTTTGATCTTCTTCCCTTCGATTTCTACAGTGCGTATTTTGAAATCAATTCCTAAGAATGGAATCATTGAATGCAATCACTGAAGTCGAGACACATATGTGTGCGTGTCAGTGTGTGGCAGAAAGAAGGGAACAGAGAGGGGTAGTGACAGAAATTCGAAGGAAGACACTTGGGAAGCAATCTTGTTGGAAGTGCTAAAACTAGAATTTCCTTAAAGCTGTATTGGCGTAACAAGGGTCTAGTTTTATTTAGATTGTATGGACTTGGGAGGCTGGGCAGGAAATGGAAATACTTCAGGGAGGCTTGAGGCCCCTATGGCACCCTGGCTTTGCTCAGGTTTGCCAGCTGACATCTCTCTTCATTCAGTCTGTCTCCCCAGAAATATACCTTCCGATTTCTTTTCCCTTCTGTGTTCTTAGAACCCTCTATTCTGGGTAGTCCACCCACCTTTCAGACCTAATTGGGTAAAGAGTGAAGAAAAAGGTCGTCACCGATGATAGTCTGTGAATTAACTAGAGGACCAGGCTTAGAACCAAGAAAATCTGAGGCGAAATAAGATTCTTCCTGAGACCAAACTAGGAAAGAAGGGCATTTTTCCTTCCCCTTTCTAACCAGAATTATCTTGAGACTCTTTGTCTTATTTCCCAGGCCAGAGGAGATTAAGAAAGCCGAAGGGGGAGGAGGGGAGACCATATTCTTAGTGGAAACTTGGGCACCTTCCCGAGCTGTTGAGGGCCCCAGGAAAGAGGCTGAGTCACCAGGCTGACTCAGAGACCCTAGAAGTTCCCTCGCTCCCACCTTTTCTCCCACCCCCCAACCCCAGGCTGAATTCAAGTTCATGATCAAAGTCCTGGGGTCCACACTGAGCATCCCAGTCACTTAGGTCCACCCACCAAGCTCCCTATTAAGTTGAGAGGCTGGGAAACTGAGAAGTAAGATGGGGATGCAATAGGATTTGAAATTCAATAGGACAGAAAGAACCTAGCAGAATTAGGAGACAGATGTTCAGGGGCAGGGGATATCAGAAATGTGGGGAGTGAATGCAGAGTTCTAAGGAGATGGGAGTGAGGGGAAGAGGATCTGAGAAGGAAATAGAGAAAGGTTCATGTGGATTTGGGGAGAAGAGGGAGATCACTGGTACCAAAAAATGAGGGACTGGCACAACTGAGGCGTTATCTGGACACCTCAGAGAGGCTAGGGGTTTGGATACCATCCGTAGCCATGTCTGGGGAGTTGGGTCAGAGGTATCGGTTGCGGGACTGGAGTTTAGAAGCCTCACTCTAGGGGGACTGAAGTGTGGGGCCACTAATAGTCCGGGAGCCTGAGAATGAGGGAACGGGGAAGGAGGGGTCTGGGATATGGTCAGGGGGCTCACCGATGGTGGAGATGTAAGTGTGGTTGAAGTTGTCCTCTGCAAAGCGAATGATGAGACAAGTCTTGCCCACCCCGGAGTCCCCGATCAGCAGCAACTTGAAGAGGTGGTCGTAGGCTTTGGCCATGGCGGACACCGGGGGAGCCGGGGGAGGGGTGGGGAAGCGCCCGGCACAGGAGGCGGGATTGGAGGGTGGGCCGGCGAAGCGGCCGGGAGCCCAGGCCTGGAAGTTTTCCGCCTCTCCTCCCAGGCTCCGGGAAAGGGGAGAGGCGGCCCAGCGCTGGGCCCCACCCCCTGCCCGCCCGCCCCTTTCGACCCGCGGAGGTAGACGCCAGCCCTCGGTTGCCTGAGCTTGCCTCCCCAGCCGAGGACAGCCCGGCTTCCCGGCCATTTCCCACAGCTTTGTGCTTGCTGTAGCTCTCCTAGCCTCACTCCTCCTATCTGAGCCCAGACAGGCTAGGGTAAAAGGGAAATGAGGTTTAACGAAGACCACGGGAGACAAGGAGTTTTAGAACTAAGAAAAAGGGAAAGTTTGGGGTAATGAGGCAAAGGCAAGGATTGCCTTGGGAGTTAACAGAACTTGCGAGCTGAATTTTTGGAGGGGCTAGTCAAGGAAGGCAGAACCCTTCTGGGGGAGGACCTAAATTCTAACGTATTCCAACTTCTAAAATTTAGAATCCCAACTTTTGAAAAAATCGGGATGCCCTGATGTGGGCTATTTCTTGAGCCAGCCTGCCCCCTGGTGGAACGGAGTGGAAATTAGCTACGCTACAGAATCAGCCCCACTGCACAGACCACAGCACGCGCCTGCACCAACGAACCCTGTGTGTGATCTTTCCGACAAGCCAGTTCAGGGTTTGGGACTACAAGTGTGTGGTCTCATTCTTTCGATGAGGTGTGCATGTTTGACCACGGTCCTGAAACTACCGACAGCCCAATGAGTGGGTGTGAATGTATATGTAACCTTGGCAACCATAAAGAAGTTCATCTTGGCCTTTGGGAAATTTTTTCCCCCAAGTAATCTTTTTTTCTAACAGTGGATCAATAGAATTGTCCTTGTAGAAAGTTTACTGATTGTGGGAAGGTAACTTTCGTCACTTCACTTATCCTTGTCACCTTCTGGGCCTATGTTTGTCCCTTCTTAAACATAACGATTCAGTCCTTTTGTCCATTCTTTCACCTCCTAGTATGTTTGCAAGTTTTATCACAAACCTGAGTCTACTCCTCACCAACCAAATCATCTCTCATCAGTCCTTTAAAGTACTCTTCAGGCATGCTCTGGTGGAGTATCAGGTCAATCTCCTCTGAAGGAGCACAGGTCATATATATACCCCTGGGTTCGAGTTTGAGTCCAGGAGGAACAACCAGAGTGAACAAAATAAAAATAAAGTGCTACTTTCTCCTCTATCTTCCTGCCTGTCTATCTACTTGCCTTCATGCCTGCCTCAATTTTCCTTTAAGAAAAAAATTATCTGCCTGACTGCCCTCTTTGCTTTCTTAAAAAATAAAATAGGTGTGCTCCAGTGGCTTAGTAGATAAATTCACTGCCTCAGGCGTGCCACATACCAAGGACCCGGGTTCAAGACCTGCGACAGAGAGGGTGGGGAACAACCAAGAATGGATGACTAAGTAAAATAAAATACTTCTTTGTACTCTCTCTGACTGCTTGCCTACTCTCTTCTTCATTCCTGACTGCACTTTTCCTTAAACAAAAATTAGGTGCACTCTGGTGACTCAGGCATTAAGTCTGCAGCTCCAGCATAGTCCACTTGAGGCTGAAGGACTAGCGTTCAAGACCTGGGGCAGAAGAAACAAGTAAATAAATAAAATGCTTCTTCCTCCTCTCCCTTCCCGCCTGTAAAATTCATTAGTTATTTTTCATCATATTTTATCTGGATTTGAAATTTTCATCCCTAGCAATAAATTATTCTTGTTCACTTCTCTAAACTGTGTATTGCTGCTTTCACTGGAACCTCATATGGGTAGTACTCTCCTCTTAGCTCTCAGAGCTTGGCAACATAGCCTCCTCCCTATTATGGAAGCCTCATTCTAGCCTTGGATTTTGTATTCACAAGTCTCCCCTCAGCCTGAAATGCATTTCCCCTAGAGGTTCGCATGACTGACTCCTTGTTTTCCAGGTTTGAAAAACGTTACTTCCACAGGGGTTTTCTGATCCATCAGTTGTATGCTAAAACCAGTTCTTATGGGCTCATGAGAATAGGTTGTGCCTGTATGTTTATTGTTTTTTAAATTTTTTTTTTTTTTTTTTTTTTTTTAAGGAAAGTGGTTTAGTGGTTTGCAGGCATGAAGGTGAGTAGGCAACAGTCAGGATGATAGAGGAAGGCATTTTATATTTTTATATATTTTTAAATTTAGTTCATCTTGATTGTTCCCCCTGCCTCAGTAGTGAATGTGGGTCCTTGGGATGTATGATTACACCCAGTGTACTTAACCACTAAGCCACCAGGGCATGCCTCTTTTCTTTCTAAGAGAAAAGAGGAAGAATTACTTTATTTGAATTTATTTTTAAAGAAAAGGTAGAGGTAGGAATGAAGGTGAGTAGGCAGGCAGGAAAGCAGGCAGGCAGAGAGAAGCACTTTATTTTCATTTAGTTATTCACACTAGTTGTTTCCGCCCCCAGACCAGGGGTATGTGGCTTGGTTCCTTTGGAGGTGATTAATCTAACCGCAGCTTCACCAGGGTGCTGCTACTTTGGAAAATTTAAGTTCTCTTGGCATGATTTAATAATATGTAGAATGTAGATAATAATACTATGACCATGGAATGTTGTAAAGCAGTCTGAAGACTATACACTGTAAGTGCTGTATAAGGGATGTAATTATTACTACAGAGGATGCTTCGGAAGGAGACAATACAATGTAACAAAGATTAACCCTAGGGGTAGGTTAGAGGTGGGAGAAATACGAGGAAGACTTTTTTCTTAAAGAGAAGTAAGGAAAGGGAGGAAAAAGAAGGAAAAGGCTTAAGAAGCGTCTTTCTCTTAGCCGCTTGTTTTGGTTTTTCACCCCAGCACCCGGTGGTGAACATGCATTCTTGAGCGTTACATGGTTCCCACAACATGTCTCAGGCACCTGGGCCACAAGGGTGTGCCCCCTAGGTTTTCTTTTTTTAATATTTACATGTGCGAATTGTTAAAAATGGTAAAATTAAACCAATTGAAACATAGTAAAGAAATTTAAAGTTCCGGACGTGATTCGGTTTTGTGTTTTCCCCCAGCACTTTTATTTACTAAGATCCAGATATCAAAGTGTGGCACGAATTTTTAAAAGTGTCTACTTAAGCTTAATAGAGATCAAACGCTTAAGATTGTAAGCTCTTTCTCTCAACATGGCGACACATGTCATGACTATCATTTAGACCTTCCAAAAATGGCAGCCCCCTCAGGCTCCAACTGGAGAATGCATTAGCTAGACCTTCCAAACATGGCGGAAGAAGGGACAGGCGTCATTTCCTGCGGGATGGCTAATATAAGGAGCAGGATTTCCGCTTTCGCTCCTTTCCGGCGGTGACGACCTCCCCACGCGAACATGCCTGTGAGTTCCTTGGTGCAGGTTTCGGCGGAGATCGCGCTCTTCTGTCCGCACGCACCCCTCGTGCTGGTTTCGGATCGTAGAAAGTCCTCCTTTGCCCTCCGCACTTCCCAGGACATTACCCGCGGGGAGCGCAGAGGCCCGCGTGCCCCCCTTGCTAGACGGGAGCGGAGAGGAGATAAGATGGCGGCCCAGCTGCGCAGACGCCAGGGGCGGCGAGGGGCGAGCTCTCCCCGGTGTGTGGCGGCGGGGGCTGTTTCTGATCACCACGTTTTCGCTGTTGGTTTCTAAATCTGTGTGTTTGCTTCTTAGCTCGCAAAGGATCTCCTTCATCCCTCTCCAGAAGAGGAGAAGAGGAAACACAAGAAGAAGCGCCTGGTGCAGAGCCCCAATTCCTACTTCATGGATGTGAAGTGCCCAGGTGAGAGAGCGCTTGCTGCAGCGGAGAAAGCCCTGGACCCCAGGAACGGGAGTAGGTGGCGTGTGAGCTCCGCTTTAAGTGGGCACAGTTTTGTTTTCCAGGCGGAGTGACCACCTGTCAAAACTCCATACGCACACGCTAGCATTCCTTTGTGTTAGGACTCTCGGGGGTGATGCTTCTGCTGTGGTCATTGTACTTGTCCCCGGAGGCAAGGGAGTGTTTTTTTTTTTAACTTTGACTTTGTTGGTTCCACTCAGGTTTAAGATAGAACATTTCAAGTGTTAAGTGCATGAAGAAAAGCATGGACAAACTAATCTTGCTCCCCCCCCCCCCCCAGGATGCTATAAAATCACCACCGTCTTTAGCCACGCACAAACGGTCGTTTTGTGTGTGGGTTGTTCCACTGTCCTCTGCCAGCCCACAGGAGGAAAAGCAAGGCTTACAGAAGGTAAATGGTTTAAGGATGTTGTGACTTTGGGATTTGAATCTTACAGTGAGAGGGAGGAATTGTGAATAATGTCAATTATCACTGCCTTGTAAATGAGGTTTATACAGTACCAGGAACCATTTATTCCTTACCAGAACACTACTCTATATATAAAAGTTGGAGTGGATGAGTGATAAAGGGGATTTAATATGATAGCTGATAACAAGGTTCTGAGGTGACTAGATTGTAACTAAAGGAGTGGAGAAAATAGAGGTGTAGCTTTTCAGCATCCTCTTGTTTGGTGGGGGAGGAGGGTAAATAGCGTGCTGTCAGTTAATCTCAACTTTGTTCTTCCAGGATGCTCCTTCCGACGGAAGCAGCACTAAAAGCACCCTGAATCAAGATGAATGGGAAACCATCCCAATAAACACATTTTGGATACATCCTGTTTATTGTCTTGTTTTACTGCTAGAAAGTTACTACCTCAAGTTTTCAGGGGCAACCAGAAGAGTGGACTACTAGAGTCATTTGGGGCAAGTAAGTGGCAAAGTACTTAAAAAGTCCATTTGGGGCATTTCTATCCACTTAGGGTCATTGAATCATCTTCAGAGCTTAATAAGAAACTGATACAATACAAATGGGACTTTTCACTTTTATGCTCTTAAAATTAAGAACTGACAACAAGTTGATATTAGAAACAATCCAACAGATCACTTAATACAAAATAGCTTAGGATCCTTTATTTACGATTCTTAGGGACCTAGTATTGGAGGCTTGCAAGTGTAGAAGCTGCTGCTAGGCTTTTCCTCTAGGGCTAGAAATCTCCAGTCCCCTAGAGTTAGGGGCTTTACCCAAGAGGAGCTCAGTGCCTTATACTCCATAGCCAGTGTTGTAGCCGACTCTGGGCTAGTGGGGGTTGTGGACTTGTGAAGGAGGTGGGAGAATGTGTGGAGATAAAAGAACCTAGAAATAAAGGAGAAAAGAAGATATAAAAGATAAAGCATTTATAGCTGAGCTTTTCAAAAGAGAACAAATGCTGCTACTTTACCTGGCTGTGGTGTTCCTAGAGTCGGGACATAGACAACTGGAACTGTCTGTATCTTGTTCAGGAACGCATTGTATGCTGGGGGGAAATAAGGGGTATGTTACCAGAAGGGCCTTAAGGGGAAAAGTTAAGTCAAAACAGATTTCAGTATTACTATAAAATGATGCTTCAAATTAAATAACTTCATAGTATCTGAATACATTTTTATTTACAGTAATTTAGAAGTTTTTTACAACTTATGGATAAACGATAGGTCAAGATGCAGGTATAGAGGACAGTGTTACTTGAATCATCTAGCCTAGAAATCAAGCAAAATTAGCCATTATCTTAAGGGTTAATAGCACTGCCCACCTCAGAGGTATCTGACATGCCCAGTTCTTGGTAATAGAATAAGTTGGGCAGGACCATTACTCTACTACATAGTCAGGGATACAGAGGCTCCTAAGTCGGTTTCAACTCCTTGTCACTAATAGATGTGATAAATGGCTAATTTTCATCCTCATTTAGTTTGTGAAATAGAGTGAAGGCAGTTTCCAAGTCAAAAGTCCACGGTGCTGAATATAAGGACTCCTTACCTAGAAACAAGAAAGCTGTTGATGCCAACACCGCAAAGAGGGTAAAGAGGAGGATCTGGTAAGAACCCATGAACTTCTGGAGGACACCTGAATCTTCACATTGATCTATGTGTTAACCAGGACAAACAAAATATTTAAAAAACTGGTTGTAAGCATTATCTAAACAAAAAGACAGAAAATTTATAGTTTATAAGATCAGTTGGTGATTACCCAGAAGGAAGGGGGAGATGTGTGTGCAAGTCAATTAATGGGTCAGTTATAGGATAAAAGGTAGAATTGGACTGGTGAACTTAATGTATTATATACAGATGTTGATGACAGACTTTAAAACTGTCACAATGCAATGCTGGTTGAATAAAATTTAAGTTAAAAAGCAGAAATACAATACGCCTCTGGGAAGCTTGCTTACCCAGAATAAGAGTTAATTATACTTTGCTCCTCTGCCATTTTTGGCTTGTCCTGTCTCCAAGAAATCTCAATTCTTGAGCCAGGTTTTTCTTCAGCTTATAAAAAGATAATTAAATCCTTTAACTAAAATGCCAGTGACCTTTCCTGTGTACTTCCCCACAGTGGCCCCCTGCCACCCCCACATCCCCCCAGCAAAGATACAAGCAGGGAGAGGAGGAGGAAGCATTTTATTAATTTTCGTTCACATTGGTTATTTCCCTGGACTTGAGGGATTTGAACCCCAGGTCCTTGGGGTGTATGTGGACTGCTCCTTTGGAGGCAGCTGACCTAATCCATCAGGGTGCACCTCTTGTGCATTTTTAACTAGGTGACATGCTTCCTTTCAAATTTGTGAATCTACAGCTATTCAGTTTCTGTTCTAAATTTAAACATGTCTTTGGACCACCTTAAACTCATGAGCTCCTGTCCTTTTTTACTTGTCATTTCTGGGGGGCATTCTCATTTGTGTATAAACTTAATAAAACTTGACTTGTGTTTAAAGCATAGTTTTTGGCATCTGCCTTTACTTATTTTAAGATTCTTTGGTGTCTAAACATGAAGTCTTACCCTTTCCACCAAAGTGAACATACTGGTTTTCTCATATCCTATTCCTATTCTGCATCCCTGATACATATCTGGATCCTTAATCATGGGTTTCGCTTCACGCTGTTCAAAAACTGCTTCACTTGAAATAATTTGAGGAAACTTACCTGAAATGTATTTACTGAAGAACAGTTCCCTACACTAGTATATGCCCATTCAGGTCCCATTGGTGAAAACTAGGCTTTCCAGGTGTCAGGCTAAGAGTCCAAGTAAAACTTAGGAGGCATATTCAACCTTTTTATAATCCTTTTGTTCTAGCTGTACTGAATGAATTCCTGTCACCTGCCGTAAAAATCTGTTAGCAGTTCCTGGCATATACAATTAGGAACTTGTGTGCTTGAGCAGGTGAGCTAAAGGTTAGGTTGAATATTTTTATCTAACCGGTTCTGCTCACCATGTTTATATTCCTATACAGTATGAAGTTCTTAGATATTTACTGAGCCACAGGCAACCTTGGCAGTCAGGTAAAGCCTATGGATTCCATCAGAATGTTTTTAAATGCAATAAATAAGATGAAGGAAATCAGTTAACCAAAACAAAATTTGTGAGTTGTACAGTTAGCAGAACACTGAAAAAGACTTATTTGTGATAACAATTACATGTGTGCTTTAGTAGCACCTCAGGGTATAACTTTGGTATGAAATATTTTGAGATTGCTAATTGGAAAATAACGATTCTGTTGGTGCTGTTTTGTTGCTATATTCATAATCAGTTGAAATGCTAACTTTCAGTTAGAGATTAATTAAAAATGAGATCCATGAACTGTAGATTTTAAAACTGCTAATAAAGCACACAAAAAAGAAAAAGCGAGTACAAATCTGAGTCGAACATGGTTTTTAGTGGTGGGACCTTGAAATATCTCAATTTTCTAAAAAAGGGAAAAAGCATCACTTAAAAATTAGGATTTTAAAACAATGCATATAAATATGCTTAAAATATTGACTAGTAACCTAGTAGCTGCTCATAAAAACAAAAACCTTTCTCCCATTAAGGAATGTACTAGGGTTCAGCCTAATTCATTCCATAATTAAGGGAGGTGCGCCCTGGTGGCTTAGGTGCTAAGGTGGAGGAGGCTGGGGCAAAGAGCATGCAAAACCCAAGTATAGTGGGGATGACAACCAAGATAAAGTGTTTCCTTCTCTAACTTCTCTTTAATAATAATTCAGGGAAATAACTGTTCCCACTGAAGGATGGGCAGGTAGCAGTGACTAACAGTGGTCTGGCTTTCCTAACACCTTTCATCCCATTCCATCCAAACGACATCATTTCTCAGCTGGGTAATGGTTAGATTCAGGATTTGAGGATGCTAAACATTTTTAAATTAAAATTTCACTTTTCCAGAACACTTAGGTTCATAGCAAAATTGAGAGGAGGGTACAAAGATTTCCCATATATTCTCCCCTGACACACAATTTCCCCCATTATTCATTTTCTCCATCAGAATGGTAGCTCCTTAAAACTGATGAACCTGCAGTGACACATATCACCCAAAAGCCCATAGTTTGCATTACAGTTCACTCTGTACATTCTCTGGATTTGGAAAAATGTAGACATGATCATCAGTGGTATAGAGTATTTTCACTGCCCCCCAAATTCCTGTGTGTCCTGCCTACTCATCCCTCTCCTCTCAACCCCTTGGTGCAACCACTCATTTTATTATTTCCATAGTTTTATCTTTGGAATACAATATCTGTAGCCTTTTAAGATAGACTTTTCTCTTAGTAATATGCCTTGATTGTTCTTCAGTGTCTTTTCATGGCTTGCTAGTTGAGTTCCTTTTAGCTCTGAAAAATACTGCATTGTATAGCCATACCATGGTTTGTTTATCCATACTGAAGGGCTTGTTGGTTGCCTCCTATTTCCGGCAATTATAAAAGCTATCAAAGCTTGTGCAGGTTTTTGTGTGGGTACCTTTTCAACTCCTTTAGGTAAATCCAGTGTGATTGCTGGAATGTATGGTTAAGCTTGTTTAGTTTTATAAGAAACTAAAACTGTGTTTCCAAAGTGACTATCATTTTGGTTCCATCACCATGAATGAAAGTTCGTATTCTACATCCTCATCAGCATTTGGTGATGTTCCTGTTGAAATGCTAAATCTTGGTTCTAGAGTTACCACCATTTGTCCCTTGCCTAATGCAAAAAGATCTGCTATATCCTTTTATTTGCTTTTGAAAAGCACAAGAATAGGTAGGTAGGAAGAGGGGAAGAAGCAAGCTTTATTTGAGTTCATCTTTTTTTCCTAGGATCTGCATCACAAACCTGGATCCTTGGGATATATGTAGACTATGCCCAGCCAGAGGAAGCAGACAAAACTGTTAACCCACCAGGGCATGCCTGCTACATACTTATTATTTTAAGAAACACTTAAAAAAATTTTATTGCAGTAACTTTGATTTTACACATGAAAATAAATTCATGTTTATAGGTTCCCCATATGTGCAATTTCCTCATTCCTCAGATATATGTCAATACATCTGCCCTCCACCAAATCAAGTGTTCTTTATTGCCCAGTGGGATCCACCACCACTTGCCCCGCCCTACCCCGCTTTTCCCCCAACCTCCCCCATTCCATAGTGAAACCTCATTTCTACTGCAAATGTCCAAGAGTTGGTTTTGTTTCATCTGTTTGTCTATTCACATATGAGTAAGGTCATGTGGTATCTATCTTCTTTTGACTTATTTCAGTTAGCATAATCCCATCAGATGTATATATTACTGAATTCATTAGTTTTTACTAGCTTTTTGACAGAAATTTTAGGGTTTTATATATATATATATATAATATATAATCATGTCATTTGCAAATGATAGTTTTACTTCCTTTTTAATGTGAATTCCCTCTCTTTCCTTTTCTTGCCCAGTTGCTCTGCTAAGACCTCCAGTATGATGTTAGATTGCGGTGTTGAGAGTGAACAGCCTTTATAGAGGAAATGCTTGTTTTTCACCATTATGATGTTGGCTGTGGGTTTTTTCTATATGCCTTCATTATGTTGAGGTATGTACCTTCTATCCCCATTTATGCAGGATTTATATCATAAATGGATGTTGGATCTTGTCAAAAGATTTCTCTGAATCTATTGGTATGATTGCATGTTTTTTCTCCTTGTTCTTGTTGATATGGTTTATTACATTAAAAGACTTACATATGTTGAACCATCCTTGTATGCATGGGATAAATCCCACTTGGTCGTGATGGATGATCTTTTTGATGCATTGTTGGATTCAGTTTCCTAACATTTTGTTGAGAATTTTTGCACCTCTGTTCATTAGAGATGGTGGTCTATAATTGTTTTTTCTCAGTGATGTCTATCAGCTTTTGGTATCAGTGTGATGTTACCTCATAAAAGACATTTGGGAGGTTTCCCTTTCTTCAATATTTTGGAAAAGTTTGAAGAAAAGATGGTGTTAATTCTTCTTTGAAGGTTTGGTAAAAACGCTTTAAGTAATGCCATCTGGTCTTTGGCTTTTATTTGTCGGGAGGTTTTTGATTACCTCTTCAATTTCCTTGCTTATGATTGGTTCTGTTCAGGTTTTCCACTTCTTCTAGGTTCAGTCTTGGTAGGTTACTTTTCTAGAAATCCATCCATGTCCTCAACGTTGTCCACTTTGTTGGCATAGAGCTGTTCATAGTAGTCTCTTATGATGTTTTGTATTTCTGCGGTATCTTATAACTTCTCTCCTTTCAATTCTGATTCAAGTTATGAGAATTTTCTTTTTCTTTGTGAGTCTAGCCAATGATTTGTTAATTTTACTGTTCAGAGAACCAACTTTTGATTTGATTGGTGTTCTGGATTATATTTTTGCTTTCTATTTATTTCTCCTCAAATTTTTGTAATTTCCTTTCTTATACTGATTTTTGGCTTTAATTGTTCTTTCTCTAGTTGTTTTAAATGTAGGGTTAGATTGTTTGCGATTTTTCTTGTTTTGAGATAGGCCTGGATTGCACTGACCTTCCCTCTTAGCAATGCTTTTGCTGCATCCCATAGATTCTGTCTCTTGTGTCTTTTTTCTCATCTGTCTTTGAAGTATTGTTTAAGTTCCTCTTTGATTTCTTTTTTCACCAAAGAGTCATTCAGAAGCATATTGTTTAAGTCTCCAATTAATTTGGGGTCTTCCAGCTTTTTTGTGTGTGTGGTTGATTTCTAGTTTTAAGCCTCTGTGGTCAGGGAAGATGCTTGGTATGATTTCAGTCTGTACATTTGTTGACATGTTTTGTGTCCCAGCATATGTTCTATCCTTGAGAAGAAAGTGAAATCTGTAGTCATTGGATGAACTGTTTGGTTTACATCTATTAGACCTAACTGTTCCAAACAGTCATTTAAAGCTGCTGTTTCCCTGTTAATTATCTGCCTGGTTAATCTGTCCATTGTTGTGAGGTGTTGAAGTCTCCTGCTGTTGTGTTGCTGTCAGTGTCTCTCATCAGTTCTAATAATAGTCATTTCATATATTTTGATGCTCCTTCATTGGTGAATATACGCTAGTAAGAGTCTTTTTGCTGGATTGACCCCTGAATCATTATGTAATGTCCATCTCCGTCTTCTGTTATGCTTTTTATTTGGAAGTCTGTCTTATCTGATATAAGTATGGTCTCTCCTGCTTTTTTGTGGTTACCATTTGACTGTCAGATTGTCTTCAAACACTGACTTTGAGCCTTTGAAAGAAGGTGAGTTTCCTGAATACAGAAGGTTAGCTTATGCTTTTTAATCCATTTAGCCACTCTGTTTGGTGAGTTCAGTCCATTAATGTTTAGGATGATTATTGATATGTAGCTGCTTAGTGACATTTTCGTAATTTGTCTTCTGTGTGTTGTTCCAGACAGTGCCTCTGTTCTTCTCTTTTTCTTCTTAAGTGGGTTGGGTATAGGTATGTTTTGATTGGTTTCCCCTTTATTTTCTTCCTTGCTTTTTCCCTGGAGATATGTTTTGAGGTTACCCTGAAGTTAGCATTAAGAATTCTATGTTCGTTTCCTATTTTCATTTGAAAGTAGATTAGTCTTATACTCATTCTAACCATCCACATTTTTATTCTCTCACACTTTTTACATTTGCTGTCTTACTGTTTTTAAGTGGAATTTCTTTACACTTTATATTGCACCTTAATATTTTTTGTAGAACTGGTTTTGTGGTAATGAGTTCCTTTAAATTTTGCTTATTGGAAAAACTTTTTATCATTCCCTCAGTTCTGCATGATAAATCTCACAGGATATATTATCCTAGGTTGAAAATCGTTTTCTTTCAGCACTTTGAATATATCATGCTATTCCCTCCTGGCCTGTAGAGTTTCAGTTGAGAAATACTTTGACAATCTCCTGGGGACTCCTTTGTATTATGACTTGTTTTTCTCTGACTGCTTTTAAGATTATTTTGTATTTTTGACATTTTGATGTCAATGTGTCTAGGTGTAGGTCTGTTTGGGTTTCTTTTATTAGGAACTCTGAGCTTTTTGGGTGTGGAGGCTTGCTTTATTCTTCAGGTTAGGAAAATTCTCAGCTGTTACTTCTTCAAATATAGTTTCTGCCCCTTTTCTCTCTCTTCATCTTCTGGGACCCCTATGATGTGAATGTTGTTCTTTCTGATGTTATCCCATAGGTCTTGAATGCTGTCTTCATTTCTTTGCATTCTTTTATCTTGTTGGGTTTCTTGAGTGCATTCCTCTGCCTAGTCTTCTAGCATGCTGATTCTATTGGAGGCTTCATCCATCCTATTCTTGAGTCCCTCTATTGAGTTCTTTAGTTTAGCCATCATGTTCTTCATTTATTAGATATCTTAATTCATTTCCTTGCTTTTTCTTGTTTTCTTTTTCTTCCTCTATTGTTTTCTTGATTTCCATGAGTATGTTTATCCCTGTTGCCCTAAATTCATCCTCATGTAGTTTGCATATGTCTGTTGTGTTCAGATTTTCTCCTGGGTTTTGATTGGATCCATCATTTGGGTTCATATTTCTCTGTGTATTCACCCTGTTTGGCATTGTTTTGTTTCTGTGGATTAGGTTTTCCTGAAGTGAGTGCTTGGATCTTGGTTTGAACATGGATTGCTTATTTTATGGCGTCACTGGTTGAACTTGTTGAAGTTCTTAGGTACACCCTGCATTGGGTCACGAGAGTTCACTTTATGGGGTTTGAGTTTGTATGGGGTATGCCGAGCCTTCCCACAGTGTCCCAGCAGGAACTATAATAACCATGATGCTGCTGGGCCACAATCAGCAATCAGGCTGCAGTTATGCCTCCACCCACAGGGTGGCACCAGTGGATAGCACTGACAGTTTCTCCCTCTGGAAGACTTCTTCCTTTAAGTTGTGGGGTGGGTCCTGCAGCTCTCAGCAATATGGTTGAGGGGCTGGGGGATTCCCTTAGTTGCTTTCCAGTTTTGTCAGCTCTCAGTGTATTCTTCTCTAGGTCTCCTGTTCAGACGACCGGAGCACTGATCGTACATCTACCCTATGCCTCTCCCCTGGCTCTGTGTCCCAGTCCCACTGGGTGGGCTTTCTGCTGCTGTTGTTATTCCTGGGAGGGCCAGTTCTTTCCACATTCCACCACCTTTGCTGTGGCTCAAATCCTGAATCTCTGGCATAGTTCTAACCCTGATGTTTTCGCCTGCTCTTGTGGTCGCAATTGCTGCAGCATCTCTATAGCTTCTGTGCCTGCTTTTCCTCAGTGTTTCTGGAAAATAGGTGAGTTCCTAGTTGCTCTGTAGAGATGATGTGAGTCTTGCTCCTACCAGGTCACCATCTTGACTGGATGTCAGAAGCACTTTGTTTTTATTTAGTTGTTCACACTGGTTGTTCCCAGTCAGACTTGGGATTCAAACCTACGGGTATGTGGCCTGAGGTCCTCCGGAGGTGACTAAGCTAACCTCTTTCACCAGGGTACACCTATACTTTTTTTTTTTAAGGAAAGTTATAGGCAGGAATGAATGAAGGTGAGCACGGCAGGCAGACAGAGGAAGAAGCACTTGATTTTATTTTTATTTATTTTGGTTGGTACTCCTGGCCCTGGGATGTGAACATGGCACCTTGGGATGTATGTGGACTGAGCCTACCTCTGCTTTACCAGGGTATGCCAACTGCTGTACACTTTTACAGAAACTGAAACATCAAGAGATTTAATATAGGGTAAGTAGACATTTAGGAAGCTGACAACTATTATGTAAATGAATTGACATCTAGCTAATGATAAGAATGTTTCCTGAAGGTTATACTTTGAGTAGGCTTGGAAAATAAATATCCATGCCCAGTTCAAGCAGTCTTTGTCAACTGGATGAAAATTTGTAATAACTAAATTGCGTAATAGCCCTCAATGCTTACCTGCACCAGATTTATCCTTTACAGCTCTCACTAGCACAGCCTCACTTTGGCCCGTCAGGACACAGGAAATATTGATGAAAACAGGTGATGCTAGCTGTTGGAGGGAAGTGAAGTTGACCACTCTCACGGGGTAGATGACCAGGCCAGGCATGAGGGAAGAATGCCTACGACCAGAGACCACTAGAACTGGGGAGCTGGGGAAGACCTTGGGAAAAAAATGAAAGAACTTGATGGAATGAAGAAAAGTTAATTTTTTACCAATCTTACATTATTCTATTTTACATTCCAATCTTAAATATATAGCATAAGATATCTGAATTTCTAGTTCTAGCTAGAATAAGTAATTTACTTTTTTTTCTTTAAGGAAAGGTGCAGGCAAAAATGAAAGCAAGTAGGCAGGAAGAGAGAGAAAGACGTGCCTATTTACTTTTCATACTTAGGTGTGTTGAAGGACAAACAAAGATCTGTGAGAATAAGTCTTCAACAAAGATTTCAACTAGAATTCTAAAGACTTTAAGATAGCACTAGTGTCACTACACCCTAGTAGAGCAGCAGCGGTTAGGTCAATCGCCTCTGAAGGAGGAAGCTACATACCCCTGGATCTGAGTCCTGGGCCAGTGGGGAAACAACCAGTGTGAACAATTAAATTAAAAAAAATAAATAAATAAAGTTGTTTCTTTCTCCTGCCTACTCTTCATTCCTGCCTACACCTTTCCTTAAGTTAAAAAAAAAAAAAAAACTGCTGTTGTCTTCTAGACTCACAAAGTTCATCACTCTCTCTCTCTTTCTGGAAAAGGTTCAGGAAAGGTGCAGGCAGGAAGAGAAGAGGAAGAAGCATTTTATTCTATTTTCAACTTAGTTGTTCACGCTGGTTGTCATCCCCACCACCTCTCCTCGGAAAGCCTTGCATTACTTTGGAGGCAACTGATCTAATGGCTGTTCCACCATAGCTCATCTACATTTTAGACTGGGAACATCTGTGGTATTATAAAGGGAACAAATTTTCTTCATTCTGTTTAAGAATTTCCTGTGGTGAATTTTATCAAGTCATTCATTATCTGTTCTTTTACCGTTGACTAGAAATGAAAAATCTTTTTAAACCCCTAGTTTCTTGTTCTGTGTTTTGAGTCAGTCCTTAACGTACCTCTAGCTTCTCAAGAACTCTGTCCACTCCTAGGACTCTTATCTCCCTGATGTCTTCTTTGTGGCTGAGAAGCAATTCTGATTGGTTGATGTAAAAGGCCGGGATGAAAGGAATGAGGATTCTTTGCATTCCATTCTTACTCCGTTCACTGACCAGTGTGGCCCACCCATAGACTGAGGTGTCAGCTTTGCTGAGGGCCTGGAGCAATTCCTCTGACTGGGGGCGAACTTTGATTAGGCAGACATAAACCCCTAAAGAAAAGAGGAGAAACTGAGCAGGAAGTTTACTGGAACATTCTGAATTGGGTTAGAAAGGGAAAATGGTGACATGTAAATGTAAAAGAAAATGTGAATTCAGTTTTGTGTATTCACTATTATATGCTATTGGCCACTATGAGGGAAGATACTAAAAGAAACCAGTCCCAGAGAAACATGAACTTGTTGCTTAAGATAATACCACTACTGGGGTGTACCCCTGTGGTTCAGGTGGCTAAGGGGCAAGCCGTGTAAACCCCAAGGACCTGGGTTCAGTATCCTGGCAAGTCAACATGTTGGAGAATATTAAAAAACAGTGCAAACAAGGAAGTTAAGAGGATATAGAATAAATTTACGATCAAGAAAGGGTGTGAAAGGGAAACTTTTGAGATGATTGAATCACTTCTCTCTTAAACTTCCTGAGGGACACATTTCTGTCAAAAGTCTTGTTTTTCTAGTTACTCATTCTTAAACTTCAGTTGTCTTTTAACATTCTTTATTATTATATCCAATCATTTTCTATATCTTGCTAATTCATCCTTGGAAATGTCTCTGACATCTGTTAGTATTTCTCTGGTTTAGCTCCTCATTAATTCATGTTGGCTTATTACAAGGGTCCATTCACTAATCTCCATACCTAGTCTTTGCTATCTATTCTATTTGCTGCTACTAGACACTTTGAAACTGCTTTTGGTACACCCTGGTGGAGTATCGGTTGAGTACAGGCCACTTATATCACAAGGTCTGGGGTTTGAGTCCCAAGATGAACAGTAAAATAAACAGAAAACACTTCTTCCTCCTCTCTCTTCCTGCCTGCCTGCCTGCCTTCCTCTGCCTGCCTTCATTCCTGCCTGTACCTTTCCTTTAAAACAAAAACAAAACTGCTTTCATCTTGTTTTTGAAAACTTCTTTATTGCCTGGAATGTTCTATTCTCTTCACATCTAGCTCACTCCTAGCCATCCTTCCAAAGATCATTTCTCTTATAAAATCTTACTTTAGCCCCTGGGTTTGACATGCAAACTCCTCTTTTCCACCTCCCTAGCCTCCATATATATCTTTATGTGATAACTAATTCAGTGTTACTGAGAGTTAAAAGCTTTGTTTTACTCCTCCTTGTACCCCAAGTACCTCCAGAATGATACCTCCAGTCTATTTGGTGCTCAACAGTTTGCTGAATGAACCTTCTATACCATTTAAAATGTATGACATTGGACTAAAAGTGCTCCATGATGTATCACTATCCTATTTATGTCTTACATTTGACATAAATCCTCTCATTTTAGATAGTTGATTTATATAAAGTCATACCAGCATCATGCCTATTTTTACTTCTGCTTATTAATAATATTCTGCTTGAAATAGCCTTCAGTTCAACAACAAACATTCAAAGATTACTACTTGCTGAGGGTAAAAAGATGAAGGAGACATAATCCAAACCCTAACAAAGAAGAAAATAGATTATTAAAGGAAAGCACTGAGTGTTAAGAGACATGTCTTAAAACTTTGTTCAATGAATTGAACAAAAATATTGTTTAAGATTCCACAGTTACAAAGCAGATGAAACTGGGAAGTATAAATGCAATCAAATAAAAAAGTGACAGTCATACAAATGGAAACAAGGGGAAACTAGATTCAACTGGTGGAACCTACCTTTCTCCATGCTGAAATGTGAATGGACGTGAAAGACTTTACTTGCTGGAATGTCTAGTAAAGTATTACTGAACTGTACGTGGCACAGCATGAGAGTCTCTGGAAGAAGTAATGTTGTAATAGCCAGGGCCTGACTTGGGGTACAGGATCCTAATAAGTAGAAAGACATAAATAACTGTTATTAATGAGGATTTGTAAAAGGGGAGACTCATATAGACAGTTTGGTATCAAGACAAGCAAGAAACAAGGTGGGTTCTGCTTGATTTGCCCAGCTGTACTGGTTCTTGCCACAGTCAAGTTGAAAAAACTGTGTAAGACTTGCATATGCTAGTTTGTGAATGACTATAGTAGAATTTCATTATCAGTATCACAGGTGATATCTTCTTTCAGAGATTTTTGGAATTTATCAGTGGCTATAAGACATATTACAGGAAAAATGGACAGCTATTAGAAATAAAGCACTATAGATGAGAGATAACCTTCCTAGTGTAGGAAGATTTGTTTTCCATAACCTATTGAAATATGAATCAAGTCAAAGATTAGGTAATTTCACTAGAAATTGTGCCATAAAACAGGAGCCGCATAGCTAGCAAGAAATTGAATAATGCTGTGGTTGGGTCAGTTATAATGGATGGCATTCTAGATTAAATAGGAACTGGGGGAACACCTGTGTGGCTCAGGTAACTGAGACGGCTAAGGTGCAGACCATGTAAAGCCCAAGAACTCAGGCTCAAAACCTGGGCCCAGGGAAGTGGGGAATGGGAACAAAAAATAGTCAAAAAATAAAACCCTGATTGAAAATAAAAAATAGAAAGATAGGAACTGTACTCAGTTTTCTGAAGCTCTTAATTGCCATCAGTCTAGTGACTACTGTCTTTGCGTACTATCAATATTAAAAAGTGTTTCATAAGGTTTCGTAATAAAAGAAGTCATGGTTTTGGAAAGATTCTTGGGGGAAATTGTAGTCTGCAAAATCATTATGTAGACAACAGTGAGTGACTAAAAATTAGTATTTTCTAAGAGAACCTGGACAATTTAAAAATATCTTTCATTTATCCATGCTTAGATTATACTTTTAATATATAAAATATTGTGAAAAGAAGATACATTAAGTACTTAAAGACTGAAGGACAAAAAGGCCAACTAGAGTAAAATTATCTTAGATTTTATAGATTGTAATTGCATGCTGGACTTTTCTAGTCTTATGTGTTTGCTTGGCCAAAAAAAGAAAAAAAAAAGTCTGGAATTTGTTCATTTATTTATTTATCTTTCAAAGAGAGGAAGGGAGTCAGAGATGAAAGGAAGAAGCATTTTTATTTTTTAGTTGTTTATTTTGTTTTTTCACCCAGGCCCCCTGGATCCTTGGGTTTTACATGGTCCACATCCCTCAGCTGCCAGAACCACAAGGGCACACCTTCACTCAGTATTCTCATCTTTAAAATGATAATTACATGATAAAGTGGTTAAATAAAAAATATAAAAATTCGTAACCTGGAATCTATTAGGAGCTTCTAGTATTCTCGTTATTTTCCATCCCCGTTTTTTGACAGTAAATCACAGCCCAATGCAAAATAAAAATTAAACAAAAATACAAGGCAAATTGGCTGAGCAAATTCTCAGATCTCTGAGCAGTTCTCAGAGCTGCAGGAGGTTTAAAAGAATTGTATTCAAAGTGCTATCCAAAACTTTGGAAATCCTGGATGGAGCCTAAGAATCTGTATTAAAAAAAAAAAAAAAAGCCCTTGGGTAACCTTGAAAATCATCCATGTTCGGAAATCTCTGGTCCAGGCTAACTCCTGTTATTAGGCACATTTAGAGTTAGAAAGACAACAATGAATAGGTAGAGCCTACTTCAAAGCCTTACTCCAGTCATAATTTCTGAGGTCTTATATCTCAATGATTTATTTGTTTAGGTGAAATCAACTTCAAAATAAAAGGAAACTAACCTTAAAGGGTAATGAACTGAGGGAAGATGAGAAAGATGGTTAGTGTTACCCCAAATTATAAAGTAATTCCTGACCTTTGAGATTGATGCCATTTCTGCCAGTGGTGATAAAGAGCTTGAACACTGTTGACTTTGGGGTATTGGTGAGATAAGTCTTGAGGTCATAACTGAGTATTAATCTTGATGCATTGACCACCACCTGTCAGCAAACCAATGGAAAATCTATAAGTTCTTAGAGAATCTGGTTCCTTCTTGCATAACCCCTTATAACTTATTTAACCAAAAGCATAATTTCACACAAGCACAAATTGCCCTTTTTGGCGATTATGTATTTGAGAACCACAGAAATCCATTCATCTCTGAGAATAACATTTTTTCTTAAAGGAGGTCTTTGTCCATTATTCATCTGACTTGTCCCTCTGTATGAGTCCCTATTAAAATGACTTTGAAGACAACTGCAAGAAAAAATTTTAATAGAGAGGAGAAAGAAACATTTATTTTTATTTAATTGTTCATCTTGGTTGTTCTCCCTGGCCCTGGGACATGAACCCTGGTCCTTGGGATGTATGTGGACCAAACAGGCAAAAGTTAACTGACCAAATCGCTACTCCACCAGGGAACAATATTTTTATAAAGGTTTTCTTTATCTGGCATTCCGTGGTGGCTTAGTGGCGAAACCTGTGGCCTCTGACCAGTGTATTCCACATGCATCCCAATGACTCGACCCAGGACCAGGGGCAACAACCCAGATGAACTAAAAAATAAATAATGCATCTTTCTCTCTTCCTATCTGCCTGCCTGCCTGCCTGCCTACTCACCTTCATTCCTGCCTGTACCTTTCCTTTAAAAAAAGTTTTCTCTCTTTAGATGCATATAATCTCAACTTTTTCTGAAACTTTGTTTTTCTCAATATACTTGTAATGTTCTGCCTTATATGTAGTTATCTTTAGACTTTCTAAAACCCCTTCTATTAAATTCCAAGTTCAATTCAGAACCCTAATTTATCTGTGTACATCCTCTAACATTCTTAAAGATTACAGTGAAAGAACATAATGATTGATGAGGGGCAGCATAGGAAGGAGACCTTGCAAACAAGGGAGCAGTACTATAGATGTACAAGCCAATAGGAGATTAACTAACTGCTCAAAATGCAAGCATATTAAAAATAAGCTAGTACCACTCAAATAAACGAGCACCAGCCAAAAAAAGCTACAACCGTCCAAGCTGTAGGCATGCTAAAGACTAGAAGAGAAAATATTTAACTATCACTAGCAACTCTCTTGCAAGTGGAAAATTCTCTGGATATACAGGCACTCCCTCAGCTTACAACATTTGTAGCTTTACTGCCAACAGAGAGCTCTGTTTCCCTTTGCTTCTTCTAATAAATTTGCAGTATGCTGTCATGGAACGTCTCCTTGAATTCATTTTGTGCCCCAGGACACACTGGTGCCCTGTGCCCACTTGGAACAATGATGAATCTTCTTCCCCCAAATATATTTCACATTGCTACATGCTGTTAAGGATACTGGATTCTACCTTAGTTTGTAGGCATGTCACACCACGCCCACTGCCAGAGTCCCAGTGTCCTTTACCAACACCTTGTTAACTGCTTCCTCCCCTTGCCCCTACCCCCCATATCTTCTATTTGAATGTAATATACTGTTCAGTATTTTCATTACTTACCTAGATTTCTTTTAAAAAGAGGGAGGAGGAGAGGGAAGAAGTGAAGAAAAGAGAGGAGAGGAGGAAGCATTTTTATTTAGTTTGTTGTTTATTATGGCCCTTTGGTTTCACACCTAGGTCCTTGGGCTTTTCATGGTCCACACCCAGCCATCTCAGCTGCCTGAACCACCAGGGTGCACTGACTATGAGCTCTTAAAAGAAAGCACCAGATATCATATGGGGACTTAATGGCAATTTACTTATCTATAAAATCAGGACAATACTTTACTCTGTAGGGTTTTAAAATTAAAAATAAGAATTGTACTATTTAAAATGTGAAAAAAATGATGCAAAGTTCCAATCCCATACTAGCATACTAGGTACTCAAAAATGATAGATGTTACATTTCTTTTTAGGGGTAGGTGCAGGCAGGCATGAAAGCAAGTAGGCAGGCAGGCAGGCAGGAAGAGAGAGAAAGAAGCATCTTTAAAATTTTTTTTTTTTAATTTATTTGTTCACACTAGCTGCTTCACCCTTGGGTCCTGGGACTCAAACCCAAGGTTATGTGGCTTGCTCCTTTCTGCTGCTCCACCAAGGCATGCCGATAGCTGTTGCATTTGAGGAATGAAAAGAACAAATTCTTTGGTCACAGAGGGAGAAGACATTATATGTATTTAAGGGGGAGGGGGGACAGGAAAATGCTTCATAAAGCCAACCCTTTGACACTTGTTCCTCCATCTAACTGACTCAAAGACATCACTTCATCAATTCCCATTACTCCTACATCAAATTATCCTTCTTCCATAATCATTCCTAAGCCATTGTTTTGCCTTTTAAAAATGACAATCACTTTGAAAAGGATTGGAGACAAGCAACTCCATAAAGGAGAAAAGACACACATCCTCATAATCATTAGAAGCCAATCTTATATGCTGCCCTGTCACAGACTCCACATAGGGAGAGACCAGTGATACAGACACTCCCAAAGCTGAAGGGCTTGCCCCCTTAGCAGGTCAGCAGGTGCTCCCATGCCTGGAAACTGATTTTCATTAGTTGAACCAAAAACCCTTAGCTTGGGGTGGAAAGAGGGCTAACCTAGTGAACACTAGATATTGTCTCCATGCTGTAGGCAGTGGAGCCTGACATTGCAGGAAGGCCCCAAAGGGAAAGGCTTGCCCCTCCTCCACTAGTGCACAGATTGTTCTGTGCCAGATTGTTCTGGTCACAGTTGCCATTCTCCAGGATACCTGAGAGAAAGCCAGGTCTGCAACAGATAGCTAAATGATTCTCAGCAAAAAATTCTCCATTCTCTGGGAAGCGCTCTCAGCAAAGATCACTGGAGCTGCTTCATTGAAATAGCAGTTTCCAGCAGCCTGGGGCATTAAAAAATAGCTCTGATATCTGCTTGGTACTCCCTAGAGATTCTACCCCTAGGCCCCAGGGCTTATTTGCCATTCCCTACTGGGACTGCTGTTTCTCTGGGAGACTGAGGAACTATCATTGGGGGCTGTGCTTTGCTATGAGCAGTTCCCAGCACTACTTTCCAGGGCTTCAGCTGAGACTGAAACGTGTTTGCAGGCAGGACCCACAATCTTTGCACCTCTTTGTATGTTGGTGTTCATGCCTGTTACTCTGGAGGAAACCTCTGTGTTCCCTACCCAACTCCAACACTGTAGGCTGTACTCTCAGGCCTTAACACGGGGCTGGCTCTAGAGATTCAACAATTGAACAGAGCTGAGATTACACAATTAAAGGAAGCCCAGCATTCTGGACCAAAATTCCAGGCCTATATACAGAGCAACTTGATACCCTAACACAAAACCTTTAAATGAAGGAAGCCTATCCCATGGAAATAAACACAGTGTGCCAAACAAAACAAAGAGTCAAAGAAATGTACATGCAATGATGGACTGAAACAAAATTCTAGGGTAAAACCTGAATGCAATAGAATTAAGTAAATTACCTGATGAAAATTTTAAAGCAATAGTTATAATGATGCCCTGGTGACCTAGCAGTTTCGTTCACTGGGTACAGTCCACATAAATCCCAAGGTCATCATATCAAGTGGGGTGTTGGGGGGAATGGACAACTAAAAAGAATTATAAAGTATTTCTTCCTCCTCACTCTTCCTACCTGCCTGCCACTACTTACCTGCCTGTGCCTTTCTTTTATTTTTTCTTTCATAAGATTTTATTGGTTGTTTTGAGGATCAGTAAACAGACATTTCAACTTGTACACAATTTTTATCACATGTACCAAAAATCTAAGAAGCCAGGTAGTTGTGATTCTTTTCTAAAGTTACTCTAATGACTTTAAAATTTGGAGGCATATAGATTGAGACACAAAGTCAATATTGAAAAACGAATGTGGCATTGTGAACAAAAGAGAAAAAAAAATCAATAATTTTAAAAAACATTAAAAAATTTGGAGGCAAATTTTTCCTAGCACTACATCAGCATCAGTTATCAGTACCTTCAAATGTTGAGACATTTGTAAGTCCCACTAATTCAAAAAAACACAATAGAGGTGTGCTCAGCAATAGGCTGGAAGAAGCCTCCAGTAGAATCCTAGAAGACAGGGCAATAGAATGTACCTGAGCAGATCAGCAAAGAAAAAAAAGAATGGAAAGAAATAAAGACAGTATATGAGACTTATGGGATGACATTAAGCAATAATCATATCACAGGGTCACAGAAGGAGAAAAGAAAGGAAAGTAGAAAATAGCTGAGAATTTCCCTAATCTGAGGAAATAAACAGATCTCCAGACCCAGGAAGCTCAAAGAGCTCCAAATAAAAGAAAGCCAAACAGAACTACACTAAGATACAGTCAGTAAGATAGAAAAATTCAAGATAAAGGGAGAATATTAAAAGCAGCTAGAGAGTCAATAATACTATTAGCTGATTTCTAAGCCAGAAAAACTTTACAGGACAGATAGGAATGGCATGATATAATCAAAGTGCTAAAAGAAAAGGATTTCTAACCAATGATACCTACCCTGTTACATTACCATTTGGAATGAAGGAATGATAAAGAATTATAAAGGCAAACAAAAATTTAAAAAATTCACCATTAAACCAGCAAAAAAAAAAAGTGGAAAAGAGGAGAATAAAACTGTGGACTGTCAGAATAAGCTCAAAACTAACTTGATTTCAAGTTAAAACAGGTTATAAGCATAGAAACTTTTATGTAAATGCAAGGGTAACCTCAAAACAAATGCAGAGGGGGGAAAAATGAGGTACACCTTGGTGGAGTAACGGTTAGGTCAAAAATCCTAAGGAGTGCAGGCCACATACCCCTGGGTTTGAGTCCCAGGTCTGGGGGAATATAAACATTGTGAACATCTAAATAAAAAAATAAAATAAAATGCTGCTTCTTCCTCTCCCTGCCTGCCTACTTGCCTTCATTTCTGTTTGTACTTTTTCTTAAAAAAAATAAAGTAAATGAAAAGGAAACAAAGCATAGCATAGATGTTTTCAAACCACCTAAGAAGAGAATAAGGAAGAACTAAGGTATTGTCTGCAGCAACACTCAGAAAACAATGAACAAAATGGCAATAGTTACATCATATCTATAATCACCCTAAATGTTAATGGGTTGGACTCACCCATTAAAAGGCATAGAATGGCCAAATGGATTTAAAAACATCATCCAACTTTCTGCTGCATATAGGAAACTCATCTAAGTTCAAAAGACAAACACCAGCTCAAAGTCAAAGGCTGGAACAATCCTACAATCAGATGGTAACCTAAATAAAACAGGGAAAGTCATACTAATATCAGATAAAACAGACTTTTAGCAAAAGAAAGTAACAAAAGACAGGATGAATATTACAAAATGATTAAAGGGTCAATTCAGCAAGAATTCTTACTAATATATAAGCACATCAAATGAGGGATCATCAAAATACATACAGCAATGATTAACAGAACTAAAGAGAGACACTGACAGCAATATAGTAATAGGAGACCAACTATCCTGCCAAAACAAAACAGAAATTAACAGGAAAATGATAACCTTAAATGCTAAAGTAGAACAAATGAATTTAATAGACATTTACCAAACTCTTCATTCAACAAGTGCAAAATTTACATTTTTCTAAGTGCTCATGGTACGTCTCAAGGATGGATCATATGTTGGGAAACAAAACAAATGTCAATTAATTTATGTAGACTGAAGCCACACCAAGTATCTTCTCTGATCACAATGGCATAAAACTAAAAATCAATGGCAAAAATAAAACTGGAAAATTCCAACATTTGTGGAGGCTAAACAACATGTTTCTGAGTTACTTCTGGGTAAAAGAGAAAATTAAAGGAGAAATTAAAAAGCACTTGGAGAAAAATGACAATGAAGATATGAACTACCAGAACTTATGGGATGTATCAAAAACAGTACTAAGAAGTTTATAGTAATGCAGTCCTACCTCAAAAAACAAGAAAAAATTGGCATGCCCTGGTAGGTTAGTGGTTAAGTCCACAGACTCTGGCTGGCATAATCCACATATAACCCAAAGACCCAGGTTTATGACTTGGGGCTGGGGGAACAGCCAAACAAATTAAAATAAAACAAACAAATGCTTCCTCCTCTTTTCCTGCCTGCCCCTGCTTGCCTTCATTCCTGCCTATATCTTTCCTACAAAAAAAAAAAAAAAAATCAGAAATGAAAGGGGAGAAATTACAACATATACTTCAGAAACACAAAGTATCATAAGAGACTATTATGAGGCACACCCTGGTAGAACAGCAGTTAGGTCTACCACCTCTGGCTGAGTGCAGCCCATAAACATGCCAAGGACCCACGTTTGCTGTGCCCTGGGTCTGGGGGAAACAATTAGGATGAACAATTTAAAACAGGCAGGGATGTTTCTTCCTCCTTTTTTTCCTGCCTACCTACTCAACTTCATTCCTGCCTTTACCTTTCCTTTAAAAAAGAGACTATTATGGAAAGCTATATGCCAATAAGTTACACAACCTAGAAGACATGGACAGATTCAGAGAAGAATGAATACCTATTCTTCTCAAACTCTTCCAAAAGATTGAAGAAGATGGGACACTTCCAAACATTTTCTATGAGGCCAAAATGATTCTGCTAGCAAACAGCAGACAAGGATATCACAAAGAAGGAAAATTTCAGGCCAGTATCTCTGATGAACATTCATGTAAAAATCCTGAATAAAATATTAGCAAACTAAATGCAACAACACAGCAACAGGGCCATTACTCATGGCCAATTAGGATTTATCTTGGGGGAAGCAAGGATGGTTCAACATATACAAATCTATTAATACAATATACCATATCAATAAAAGCAAGGAATAAATAATCAAATCTATAATGCAGAGAAAGAATGACAATATTCAGCACTCATTTATGATAACTTTGCATACCTTAATATAAAAAGATTTATATATGATAAATCGACAGCCAACATGATACTAAATGGAGAAAAACTGAAAGCATGTTCTGTAAGATCAGGAACAAACAAGGCTGTCAACTCTCACCAGCGCCGGAGGTCCTAGCCAGAGCAATAAGGTAAGAAGAAGAAATAAAAGGAATTCAAACTGGAAAAGAAGTAAAATTATCACTATTTGCAGATGACATAATACATGTAAATAATAAAAACTAAAAATCCCTAAAAGCTCCACTAAAAATACTAGAATCTATGAGTACAGTAAAGCAGGTTACACAATTAGTATGCAAAGATCTGTTGTATTTTTATATGCAAACAAAGAAGAGAATGAAATCAGGAAAACTATTTCACTATAACAGAAACAGAATTAAATGCCTTGGAATGTACTTAACAAAAGAGGTGAAAGACCTGTACAATGAAAATTAAAAGACATTGTTAAAAGAAACAGGAATAAACAAAGAGATGGTAAGATATTTCACAGTCATGGTTTGGCAGAATTTACGTTATTAAATAGGCTATGTTACCTAAAGCAATATAGAGGTTTAATGAAATCCCCATCAAAATCCCAGTGGCATTTTTTCAAGAAAATGGAACAAAAAATTAAAAATTTGTATGGAATCACAAAAGACCCTGAATAGCCAAAGCAATCATGAGAAAAAAGAAAAAAAGTGGAGGTACCATACACGCAGATCTTGCGTTACACTACAAAGCCATAGGAATCAAAACGGTATGGTATTGGAATAAAAACAGATATACAGATAAGTGAAATAGTACCAAATCACCAGTAACACACACACACATGGTCAGTTAATTATGACAAAGGGATTAAAAATATGCTATTGAGAAAGGAAAATCTTTTCAACAGATGGTGTTCGATGTGGCCTGGTGGCCTAGGCCTCTGGACACAGTTCACATATATATCCCAAGGACGTAGTTTGCAACTTACGGCCAGGCAGAACAACCGAGACCCCTGAAAAATAAAATCCTGTCATTTGTGACAACATGGATGGAATTAGAGGAGATTTATGTTTAGTGAAATAAACAATAAGGAGAAACATAAATACTGGATTATTTTAACTAATATCTGGAATATAAAGGAACAAATGGACAAAATAAAACCAACCCCTGGACACTGACAGTAGAACCGAGGTTACCAGTGAAGAAGGGGATTGGGGTGGGAGCACGTATTGGTGCGGGTTCAATGGACAGTGGTGGAGGACTTCTGGTAATTAGGTTGTGGGAATGGTATGTTGTCATTATTTGCGGGATAGTGAACTTGCACCTATGGGCTGTATTATTTTTTAAATCAAAATTACTTTAATAAAAAAATAGACAATAAACAAAATAAACTCATGACTCCAAATCCCTGAAGAGCTGTTCTTTATCTGCTGTCTCCAAGTCCTCTATTCCATTTCTCCACTTTCACTCCTTTTACACCATTGAAGCCACTCATTAAAGTCAACAGTTTCCATATTGCAAAAGCCATCAGTTATTTCTCAGTTGTCAGCTTATTTGACCTATTAATAGCATTTGACATGGTAGACTACTTCCTCCTTGAAATGCTTTCTTCACTTGGTTTCTAGGATACCAGTATCTCTGGGATTTCCTCCCATTTCACTGGTCCTTTCTTTTAAGTCTATTGTTGGTACCTCCTCTCTCAGAGCTCTTAATATTGATGTACCCCCAGAACTAAGTCCTTGGAATTTTTCTCTATTTACATTCATTCTTTTTCTTTAATTTATTTTTTATTTTAATTATTCTACACATTAAAATAATTTCCCTTGTATAGGTTCCCCATTTCTTAGACATATTTCAAAACACAATGTCCTCCAGCAAATCACCAAGTGTTCTTCCTCACTGTCTAGTGGGCTCCCACCACCATTTGCCCTTGCCCACCCTAGTCCCTTTTGATAACCTCAGTTCTGTTGCAAATGTTTCAGGGTTGGTTATGTTTCATGTGATCCTTTGTTTTCCACCTATGAATGAGGTCATCTGGTATCTATCTTTCTTCTTTTGACTTGTTTCACTTAGTATAATCCCCTCTAGTTCCATCCGTGTTGATTCAAATGACAGGGTTTCATCTCTTCTAAGGGCTGTGTAGTATTCCATTATATATATATGTATATATATATGTATTTACATTCATTCTGTTAGTGATCCAACAACTTAAAATATCATCTCTATGTCTATAACTCCCAGACCTTTATATCAAGATACCTCATTAATAATGTATCAATTTGACATCTAATAGATATCCAATTTTACATGTCTAAAAGTGACTGATCTCTCCAAAATCAGTTCACCTGCAGTCTTCCCCATTTCAGTTGGTGGCAACTCTTGTCTTTTTCGTTGTTGAAATACCTTAAGTCATTCTTGATTCTCTCACACCCTACATATAATCTGTCAGGAAGTTCTGTTGGTTCTACATATAAAATATATTTAGAATCTGATCAACTTCTCATCACCTCCTCTGTAACTACCCTGGTCTACCATCATGTATCACTGCATTACTATAATAGCCTCCCAACTGGTCTCTCAGTTTCTACCTTGCCCTTGCCCCTGCACTCTAGTACCAACTAGCAGTCCCAGTGATAGTTTAAAATATAAATCAGACTAGTTATTTTTCTAATTAAGAATTGTAATTACTGTTTACCTTTATGTTCCAATAAAATTTGCTGACTCATTTATATTTGATATATATATTTCATTTCCTAGGATGTGTTTTTATTCTAGTTTCTATTCACAAAGAAAAAGCTACAATCTATCTTTTAATTTTTTTGGAAAAGTTCCTGACATTACCAAACCTAAATGTATTAATATTTCATTCTTACATTTCCTGATTTTTTGTTTGTTTTTAACGTTGCCCTGGGTCTTGAACCCAGGTATTTGGGTTTTACATGGTCTGCACCTTAGCTGTTTAAGCTGTCCAAGCCTCACGGGTATGCCGCCCTTGCCATTCTTGCCTTTTCGTAACAGGAAAAAAAATCATGAGCCAAAAAAATCTAAACAGGGAGAAGCTTAAAATGGATCTCAGCATTAGCAGCTGAACAGAGAAAGGAATTAAAATGCTTTAATTAAAAAAAACAGGAGGTGTACCCTTCTGGTTCAGGCAAAAGAGGCAGCTAAGGTATAGACCACATACAACCCAAATACCCAGGTTCGAGACCTGGGGCTGAGGTGGTCGTGGGGAATTCAGGAATGGATGATAAAGTATGTAGAAACTGAAAATGTAGAAGTTATTTAAAAGCTGAAATCACTGACTTCAGAAACTGCACAGATGGATCATGGATGGTGGTGAATAGCAGAAAGGGATTATGGATGAATCTGCATTATTCTAGCTATTGAGCCAGACCAATGTTGTCAGCAGACCTAAGATGTGTTTTCTATAGTCCCATATCTGGGAAGGGTTACTCTAGTTTTTTCAATGCTGGTATTGTTAGGTTTACCTCTCGATATGTTTTCACCACTCCTGGGATGTCATGAAAAATCGTTGCTAATCCTGGACTCCTGGCCACTCCGACCCCAGAGACGATGTCTGTTTGTAGAATATTATCAGAAGAAACCATCCATATCCCAGGTTCACCTAGGAGATGAAAGAGAAAGCACTTGTCTATAAATTTTGATATTAAGTAGATGGTCTTTTCTGACCTTATTCAGAATCCAAATCAGTAGACAATTCAAACACAGATATCTCTGGAAGAAACACCCCAGCTTTGTGGGTAACTTTGCTTTCTGAATTTCAAGTTCCCCTTAATTTAAGACTACTTGACCTTAAAAATCATAGAAAGAGATACTTGGTTGGAGAATAGAACTGCTGTAGGAAAAAGAAAACTTTTTTTACACATAGTGATAACTTTGATTAAACTTTGTTTAGACGCTACTAAGGACAAATCTTCTTTGACCTGATAAATACCAGTAGGAAGACTTTAAGAAAGTTGATAATTGGCAAAAAGGACTTGTTTACTTTGACTTAAGTTACAAAGTGGCAGAGGAATGAGAATTTTAGGTTAGTTAGGCTACTGCTCCTGGCATGTGGCTCTTTTGCTTTCTCATCCAAAGTGATTGGGAATGCCCCAAACATTCCAGAATGGAAGACAAAGAGACATTCCCGACTAATCTGGTGAGAGATTAAAAAAACGCCTCCCCTTCACTGATGAGAGACTAACAGTCAGAGGGTTGTAATGCTGATTGTCAGCCTTATAGCAGGGTTAGCTTGGTGCTCTGAAAGACACAGGTCACATGCTCCTGGTTCAAATCCCAGGCCCAGAGAGTGAAACACCCACTGTGAACAACTAAATTCTGCATGCTTCCTACTACTACTTTCATTCCTACTTGTACCTTTCCTTTAAGGAAAAAAAAGGCAGGGTTAGCTCATCGGTTCTGGATTACACATTACTACTGGTTGCTTGCAAATTGGTTGTTACAGGATTGGAGGACTTCACATAGGCTGAACAGAGAGAGTTGCCTAATGTATCAAGTCCAAAATATATAGTTAATGTTAAAGTCAGATCTAATATTACATCACTGTACTCAAACACATGTACCCATAGTCCCCAAAAGAGGTTGTGAAACCAAAGTCACATATCCTCTCACCCCTCCCTGCCCAGCCAATCTTACTTAGGTGGATTATTTGGATGTATATAGTCAGGCAGTGTATACTATTTTGGAAAATATGATTTGTAACCCAAAGAATTAACACTCATTTCCTAACCAAAGACAGATTTTCTTTAACGCAATAGTACTTCTTAGAACAGAAATGCTCTGCTGATCAAGAATATAGTTCAGTAAAGTACCAGGCCAAACCTTAGCAGAGTGATGATCTATTTAGGAGTTATGCCTTCAAATAGGACTTACCAAACAGCATACACACAATTGGTTCTTAGAAATACAGCCTTAATGCCCTGTCTTTCTTTTCTTTTTTAAATTTCATTTTCTACTGCTCTTCAAAGTACTTAGCAATTATCCTGCTGCAGAAGCTAGGAATGAGAGAGAAGGCACAGTAACCTACACTGTCTATATAATAGAAATAAAGAGCTATATATTCAGTAAGCACATGATAATTATTATTGACTACCTTTTAATTGATTGGCTATTGAAAGAAATGGGCATTAAACAGAATTATACAATAAAAAATAACAAAACACACACTTTAAATTCTGTCAGTTGAGAGTGAGAAACAGAAGGAATTCAGACCATTCTGGTTGAGCAGGTGAGTACTGAAGCAGATAACATCTCCAACAAAGGTGAGCGTAATGTCTGGCTCAATGGCATGCTCCACAGCAACAGGAATATAATCTGCCATGCCTGGGTGTCTCCGGTCCCAGAGCCCCACGACTGTCACTCCTCTGTTCACAGCCTGGGCAATGTAAGTATAGTTCCTATTCCCTGGCCCAATAAGCAACAGGTCATCTCTGAAAGGAGATATGAAAGGTAGAAATCTCTGAAAAGACACAATAGTTAGGAAATAGTTCTGGGACAGACCCTGTCACAATATAACATATTCAATAGCTCAGAGGGAATTCTACAATGGAGAGTAAGCAACAAGGGGCCAGAGATCAGGTTTATTACAAATATAGTGCCCAGTAAGGTGGGTTTTTTTTTTCTCAAATTAAAAAAAAATTGTTTTCCAGTACAGCTTTTTGTTTAATATTCTGATTGACTTGCTGTGGAAGCTTCCTGTCAAACTAGGTCTTGACAGATGCAAAACATCTTCAAATTTCCCTTCACTGAACAACTGTTACCATTCTGTTCTTTTCCCCATCTTAATGAAAGAAAGAAAATCAAATTCTAAGTGCAGAAAATGAGAGGGAATTACCAGAGCTGCTGTAGTCTAACATGAAAATATTTAATATTTACCACAGTGTCAACACCACCCTTTGACTTCCATACCTGTTCAGGGCCAGATAAAGCTGGGTGTTGTGTGTGTGGAATTTCTCTCCGATGTTATTATAAAACTGAACAATGAAGGTGAGAGACATGCCCAAGGGAAAGGCTGATAGAGTCCTTCCTTGGGTTGTGTATAGCTTGGGTTGGCTGCTCATTCGCAGATATGTCACTGGTGCTACCTGTGGGAGACAAAATCTACTGGTGCCTTGGAGAGGAGCTGTGGCCATATCCTGAGATTCATAATCAATGACAAAAATGGTATTCATCTTTCTTAGGAAATACTTAGCTTTTGATTTAAGATAATTTAAATCGGTTGATTTGTGAAAAAGAAATATGACAGTACTGAAAATGTCTTGGCTGGAGTTTAAGGAAAGAACTATAATACACCTATTTTATACAAAGTGCCTATGTTTACTTTAAATAATCGATCATTTACCAACAATACTACATCCTGTGTTTTCAGACTCTAAGAAATAAGCTATGATACAGTAAGAGAAATTCAGCTTTGGATCCTAGTTTCATCATTTCATAACTTCATTTTAACCATCCTAGTTTTTAGATTTATCAGTTTAATGGGGATGAGAATGACTATCTCAGGTTATTGTGGTAGTTAAGTGAGATAATATACATAAAAGAACCAACACAGTAGATGGAATATTCTAGATGTTTGATGCATAAAACAATTTGTTTTTAGTTAGCCTAACTTACCTCTAAGTTCTCTTCTAATTCAAACTTCTTTCTAATAACAACGCCTAACTTTGATGCCAGTAGTTTTATACTTCATACCAACCTTTTTGCCATAGATTTTCAGAAGAAATTCATAATAATTTGAGGCTAACTCTTTTATAACAAGGCCTCCAAAGTGCACTTTAATTTGTATGTTTATCACTATGTCAAGACTGTCCTCATTTCTTTTCTGATTTTCAGAGCAGTTTCTTAAAAAGTTTCATAAAAATGGAAATCTAGGGCTCTTAAGTATCCTTATTTTTTTGAGTAAGTTCCTAAACTCACCTGAATCCCAGTTATGGTTGTTTGGTTGACTCCAAAAGGTTCTATAGAAATGACTTCCAACACAGCAGTACCTGCAACGGAACCAGCTTTCAGAAGCCCTTCACCATCTTCCTCAATGACTGATGAGTTAGGAAAACACTTGAGAACACGGGAACTCACAAAGGCACCCCCTTCCCTAGGAAACAAATGAAGTAAATGGTATCCGTTGGGGGCTGTGTTTTATCAGAAAGAAGGGAGTAGAGATCACTAGGGTCACCATTAGAGGCTGTACTCTCAGAAAACGGTTTACTGTTCTCCATATTGTGTGCTTATTTTTTCCTCAGATAAACATCTGCTTATCTCTTTAAAAATCAAATTCTATTACATATTTAGGGTAGTTCATTGCCTCTGGCCAAGAGCATAGTCCATGTGCATCTGAAGGACCTGGGTTTATGTACCAGAGCCAGGGGGAACAAACAAGATGAGCAGTTAAATGAAAATAAATAAAATGCTTCTTCCTTCTCTCTTTCTGCCTGCTTGCCTACTTGCCTTCATTCCTGCCTGAACCGTTCCTTAAAAATAAATAAATAAATAAATAAAATTTATTGGGCAGGGGCCACCCTGGAGACCCAGGTATTAAGCTTGTGCCTGGGAAGCAGTCCATATACAGCCCAAGGACCACGGTTTGAGGCCCAAGACAGGAAGAAACAACTAAAATGAATAACTAACTAAATAAAATGCTTCTTCCCCCTCTCTTTTCCTTCCTGCCTGCCTATATTCATTCCTGCCTGTTTTCTTCCTCAAAAAAAAAAAAAAAAAAAAAAAAAAAAGGTATTTCAAGTACATTTGGAAGCAACTAATAGGAACAACTAAATAAAAATAAAATAAATGCTTCTTCCTTCTCTCACTTCCTGCCTGTACTCCTGTCTCCTTGCCTTCATTCTTGCCTATACCTTTTCTTAAAAAATAAGTTATTGGTCAAAAGACCTGAAAATAGGTACAAATACCTATACATGAAGGTTCATATTCACAATAGTCAAAAGATAAAACAGCCCAAATTAGTGGGTGACTGGATAAACAAATGTGTTATAGTTATACAGTGGAATATTATTCAGTCACAAAAAGGAATGAAGTACTGATACATGCTATAACATGGATGAACTTTGAAAATAATATGCTGAAAGAAGTCAGCATAAATGGTTACATATTGTATGATTCCATTTATATGAAATACACAGAATAGATAAATTCATAGAGACAGCAGATGAATGGTTGCCAGGGACTTGAAAGAAAGGGAGAATGGGGAGTGACTGCTTAATGGGAATGGGTCTCCTTTGATGGTAACAAAAATGTTTTGGGGTTTTATAGAGATTATAGTTGTACAATATTGTAAATGTAATTAAATGCTACTGAATTGTATACTTTAAATTGGTTAATTTTATGTTATGTGAATTTTGCCTCAACTGAAAAAATACAATTAGATGTGGGCTAGAAAAATCACCCAGAAGTCAATAGTTCTCTCCATGTGCAATGTTTTACTGGGGGTAAAGTTAGAATCTGGCCTGCCCTTCCCATTATACCTGTTGGTATGGAGTTTGAGTTGAGAATTCATAGGCATTAGAATTTGCTCAGGTTGGCACCCTGGATAGAAAAGCTGTAGTTTTTCAAATACCTGTAATGAGAAGATAATGTTTTCCTAATTTCTGGAAAAGAAATGATTCTTACTTGGGTGTGTCCCAGTGGTCTAGCATTCTAGTACACCCTGGGTGCAGGCCACATAAATCTCAAGGTCCTGGGTTCAAGACCCAGGGCCAGGGAGACTGGCCAATGAGTAACAAAAAAAAATAAAGTGATTCTTTAGCGTCACTTTTCCTGTCTGCCTACTTGCCCTCTTTGCTGCCTGCAACTTTCCTTAAAATAAAAACAAACTCACACAACAAAAACTTACCTTTTCACAACTACAAATCAATAGTCTAATTTCCAAAATGAACCAGGCATTTAAAGTATATTCTAGAATATAAAACATAATATTAGCCTTGTTCTGGCTACAAGGAACTAGACATGGGATAAAGTTTATATTTACTATATTCTCTGTATTATTACTAGGTAACAAATTATTGAATTTCTAATTTTAGTTGTTAAGTTGAAAAAATATTTGAGAATAAAGAACCTATAATATTATTTGACTCTTCTGTCTCTTCACAAAGTGCTCTTTCCTTTATCCCTCACTGAATTAGAGAACCAAAGTCAAAATAAAGGAGGGAAAAAAGAAAAGGTAATTTAAAAATAAACAGGCTATTTAGCTTTCAGCCTGGAACATATGTAGAAACTATTCATACTCTTATACCTTACCAGTAGTTAAGATTAGATATAATTCTACCTATGAATATAGAAAAGTGGACTGTATCATAATATTTATGTTAGGCAGAATAACTCAGGAATTACTCCCTCTTTACTTATTATGGTGTGGGTATCCTGTGTTCATTGTGTAAGGAGCTGAGGAGAATGCATGTGCTATAGTTTCTAATATCAATATGCATATAGAAGCAATTAGCAAAAATGAGATCTAGAAACCAGAAACCTGTCCTGGGGTCCCTCTAGCAATGCATTTTTTTGTTTTATCCAGACTAAGCTCTTCACAGATGACAAGAAAATATAACCTTCTTCTTGAAGCACAAAACCAAGATTTAGACACATCACTCTTCTGACACTGGAATCTACTCCCTCCACTCTCTAGCCTGTGCTCACCAGGGCCTCCATTCAGCAGCTAGTAGGGAGGCGGCACTTGCTTGGTGCAGAGCAAAGTCTTTGAAGAATACATGAAAGAATTAGGAGCGGGAGTTGCTTTTTGAAAAATAGGTGCATGGCCAAAAGAGATTGTATCATCATGTCAGATGGTAATAACCTCACTATAAAAACTGCTAGCACTTTGGAAACAACAGTTTTCATGTAACCTGGGAGAAATGTTTGAAGAATAGTTCAGCTGAAGGCAGAAAAACTCAGAGAGTCTGCAACTTTATAAATAGTGCGATGATTCAGGAATGGGGTGGAAAGAAAAGCACAACAATGAGAAAACTAGATAGGAAATTAGTGGTGGAATGTGCCACAAATGTCACTAGTATGCTGATCTATGAAAAAGTAGAATAAAAAGTCATCACTGCTTTGGACAGGAATTAATCTTCAAGGAAGAACAAACTCAGTTCAATGAGAAAATCTCCATACTGCTTTTTTTCTCATGACTGTATCCAGTTTCTCACAGATATTTTCAATACAACTATTTCAATAGTAATGTGTCAAAAATACATAAGATTTATGTTTGGGACCTTACCAGGATTTGAACTTCATCAGACAACTCCAACAAATTTCCCTCAAACTGTCCGGAGGTACTGCTCACACACCGGACGGTAACTTTGATGCTGGTCCGACCAGCTGCTTTCGTGCGAACAACCATCGCAAAGTTATTTTCCGCTGGAAGTTGCAGAAAAACCTAGACAATGAGGGGATAGATAAGAAATATTTATGAGTAAACAGTGTCTGTTGTAGCAATAAGGAAAATGTATGTTGAAAATAGCTATGAAGAACTTTTAATGAAAATTGATTAGTTATTGGCTATATAATAATTCATAGTTTGCAAGTTACATAGGAGGACTGTATTAGAAATTTAAAATAGATACTGAAGTTACATATTAACATGACCTGATTCATTTTCTTCCTTCAAAGTTTCCTTGGCATATTTCTCTGCCCCTTCCTTTATACCTTTTGGAACAATTTCATGTTTTCCTTTTGTTAATTTTACCAACCTCACTGAGTTCTAATTCAAAAGCTTTATCCTTAACTTCATCATGTACTATATAAATTATTTTTGCAATATTTAACATCACGCCAAGTCATTTCTTTCACTTGAAGTTTTTTTTATTTCTGTCTTTACAGTTTGCTGGCTTTGCCAATGGCACAGCTCCAGTAACCATATGAAACATTCGCTGGGTCAATCATGTAGAGTTGTGCAGTCATTCACACTGTATGATCTTCATATGAAACTGTAGCCCAAAGCTTTAACAGCACTGTAGAATGTCTATGCATGTACATATAGGGACACTCTGCAAGATGTTATAGTGGGATGGTATAGCCAAAGTGAGATATAAAGTTGGAAGCATCTTCTCTTGCAATGTCTGCTTAAAAAAAGCAACTGCCAACAAAGCTGCTACTATCATTCCAACATGCTGGTCAGCAATGAAAAGGTGGTACACCCTGGTGGAGTAGTGGCCACCTCCAATGGAGCGTGTTGCACATACATCCCAAGGATGTGTCTATGTCCTGGGAAAGGGGAGGAGGGATGGAGCCAGGATGAGCAAGTAAATAAAATAGAGTGCTTCCTTCTCCTCTATTTTCCTACATGTCTGACTGCTTGCCTTCAATCCTGAGGCACCTTTCCTCATTTTTTAATACAATGTTTCTCGAAACCTTCTTCATAAAGTTTAGAAGGGACTAATTTTTCTACCCCAAAGACAATGCCATCTTTACATCTGATTCCAATAGCTGAACTACTATTTTCCACAGCCTTCATAGCATAATCAACTTGAAAAACTCTTCCATCAGGAGAGAATGTTGAGGCTGACAAGTCATATTCAGTGCCAATGGAGCTCATGGTGCAAAAACCTAAGGGACTCTTCAGGCTTCAAAGTGAAAGCCCCAGGGCTTATTTCATATTTCTTTCTTTTCAGAGTCACCCCTAAAAGTAAAACTAGCAGTGCTCAGCTAATTCTTGGAAGTCTTTGTAAGGTTCTCAAGTTAATTCAAGGTCAATTCATTGATAGAAGAAGAATGGAAATGAAGGAAGGAGTTTCTTTTCTTTTTATTAAAGGAAAGGTACAGGCAGGAATGAAGGCAAGTAGGCAGGCAGGTAGGGCGACAGAAGAGGAAGAGCATTTTATTTTATTTCCATTTTCAGTGGTTCACACTGGTTGCTTTCCCCTTCCCAGAGTCAGGACTTGAACACATGGGTATGTAGCCTGCATCCTTGGAGGTGACTGACCTAACCGCTGCTCCACCAGGGAGCGCCAGAGGGGATTCAGACAGCAGAACTCGGGAGTGAAATGTTTTAATTAACTGTTCTTGTCAAATGTGCCACTGATATAAGGCACTCAATATAGAATCAGCTGCCAGTGGTGGCCCATGCCTGTCACACGACACCCACAGTACCTCTCACACTAATGGTGAAAATCCAGGTTTTTCCTTCACAGGCCCAGAAATGTGTTCAGCATCTACCTTTCTTATCATTAATGTCAACTGCCCATTATGCAACACAAACATGACTGACTATTCATATAATTGAACATGCCAAATGATGACATTAAAAAAGCTTTTTAAAAAGGAAAGGTGCAGGCAGGAATGGAGGTAAGTAGGCAGGCAGGAGGATGAGAGAGGAGGAGGAAGCATTTTATTTTTTTATTTAGTTGTTCACATTGTTTCCCCCCTAGACCTGGGAATCGAACCCAGGGATATGTGGCTTCCTTCAGGGGCAAATGACTTAACTGCGACTGCACCAGGACGCACCTATATTACATTTTAAAACTCTTTATATACTTCACATTCATAATGTGTTACTCATGTAAAAAAGACAGTCATCTGCTTACAAATACAATATTATAAAGCAAACACATTATTAAAGGAAACATTGCTTTGAAGAGCTTTTTCCAAAAAGCTTATTAAAATTATATAGCATTACCTGGGTATTTCAATTTGGATTCCAGCATTCACAGAACAACAGGAAAAGGATGTAAGTAATAATATTGTGCAGTTTAGAAAGTGGGTCAGTCTAAAACTTATATGATGAAATAAAATAAATGTAATATCAAGATCCCTAAGGTAATATAAGAAATAGAAAATTCATACCTCAGAATGCCTGGGCACTAGATCTAATACATCTCTTTTGCTCATGGACCAGTGGAATGTGAGTCCAGGGTTGGCATTGCTGAAGGAGAAAGGGGTCTGGGTACTGGTAACTCCCATGACATAAACAGGCATCTGAAAAGAAAATACGGTTTATGTATATCCTGCTCAGCTAGCATTATCAGAATAAAAGACCCAGAACAGAACCATTATACTGACCTCAGTAGCCGTGATGAGTTGAGTTGCAGCTGCAAGGATCCTAACAGCTCTTAGCTGAACAACTTCAATCTGCACATCATCCTAATCAACAGGGTGGGGGGCAGGTTAAGAGGGAGTGTCTATGGGTGGACAAAGATGCTTATAATAATAACTAGTATGTTTGTTGTTATTTGTGGCATTCATAAAAGCATGGCTTAGATATGTTTGGTTTTGTTCTTTAAACCATTCTTTAAGGAGAGGGACTATGTTTTATAATGTCAAATACTCTTTAGGTTTTTCATGCAAGACTGCATGTTTCCCACAAATGGTTAGGAGAATGCCAGGGATTAAAAGGGTTTTCCTGGGCAGCTGACAACCTCCTCATCACTACTCATGCCCTGTGTTCCCCAATAAAATTCTGAGATGGGAGAGCAGAAGCATAAAAGAACAAAGAGCCAATACCTGGGAAAACACCATGACTTTGCCAGTATCTTCATTTACTGTCTGGATGGTGCCATGGACCACAGCTGTACCAACATCCTTCCCTGTAACTTGCCCCCTCCTATTAACAACGGCCACAGTCTGGTTGCTGATGGAGAAGTGAATGATAGACTGGGGCTGGGGCCCACCTTCCGACATTACCTGGAATTTAAGCATACCAGTAAATGCCCAGATCACAGAAAGAAGTCGTATCTCTTTTCCCAACAGTTTGTCCAAACAACTGGACTTCTTTATCTTCTTACAATTCTCAACCAGTGTCTCCAACATTAACTCAAATGCAGAAGCAATGGAAGTGCTACAAATGATTCATGGATTCCAAGACAGTTTATATCATGTTCATCATGGAACAGGGAAAATACTAGCTTTCTCAAATCCTGCTGTACTCGGCAGGGAGTAGACAACAGGAAGAAGTATGTGTGTATGTGTATACTGGGGTGGGACAGAGGTGGGGAGAAAGGGTAAATCTTATTTTTCTATCTTCAGGATCACCTGCATCATGTTAGTTGGAATCAATGTCATTTTCTCTGGAACAAGTCTGAATGGAGGAAACACCTTGAAGGAGAAAACCAAAAGGACAACAGTAACCAATTAGGCAATTTCAAAACAAATGATTGTGCAGCTTATTTTAAGGGAAAAAAATCCTAATATATACAATAAACTTATAAATAGACAAGTATACTTATAAATATAAAATTTATAACAGCAAAAATTATAAATTAATGAATGCTTCAACAGGTTATATACCCACACCTGGAATAAAAGAGGTCATTAAAATTGTGTTTTCAACAATTTTTCCTATCTTTTTTTTTTTTTTTTTTTTTTTAAGGGAGAAGAGGAAGAAGCAAGGAAGGAAAGAATGAAAGAGAGAGGGGAGGGGAAAGGAAGGCAGGGTGCAAGGGAAAGGAGGAAGAAACAACTTTATCTATTTAGTTGCTAACTTTGGTTTTTCAACCTGAACTCAGGTCCTTGGGCTTGGGCTGTACATGCACACTAGTGTCCAGGCCACCTGAGCTGCACGTGTGCCCCCATCTTTTTTTTCTCTTTACAGAGAAGAAAAGGAGAGAAGGAAGAAACAAGTTTTGTTGTTGTTGCTTTGGGGTTTTTTGAAGTAAGGAAAAGGAAGTATATTTATTTATTTATTTATTTTTACTTTTTTGATACATAAATTAGAGGAGCACTCTGGTGGAGTAGTGGTTAGACCTGCCACCTCCCACAAGTGCAGTCCACTTACATCCCAAGGACACAAGTTCATACCCTGGGTGTGGGGGCAGGAGTGGGGTGAAAGGAACAGCCAAATAAACAACTAAATAAAAATAAAAATGTTTCTTCCTCCTCTCTCTTCCTGCCTGTCTGTCTACTTGCCCTCATTCTGCCTGCACCTTTCCTCTTGAAAAAAAAAAAAAAAAAAAAAA